>JAQFZN010000190.1:0-41820 GCA_034687075.1 Geophilus carpophagus
CTGGTGGGGGGAGCTAAATCTTTGTGTCGCTGTTCCAGTGTGACAACTGTAATAATTACATCGCTTATAATACAAAATGGAAGTAATGATGCCAGTTCAACTCTCCTTTCTTTTTATTGCTGTAGAAGATCACGAATTAGTAGTAAAAATTACAAACTATTGTCAATGTGTTTTTGATGAAATTTTGATGCTAAACATTCTAAGTGTAGAAAAAAATTATTTAAATAAGAGTAAATATAAAATATATTTTATTTTTCATTTGTTTTGTTATCTTTCACAAATTATGTTAACTTTGTAAATCTAAGTAACACTATAGCAGTTGAAAATTATTATTATTAGTTGAAACTATCAGTGTTGATCATTGACGTTTTGAAGGTAAGACAAATTATTATGCTTAAATGTAAAGCCAAAATTAAAAAATATTCCTAGGTGAAAATGGTTTTGCAGAATGGATGCAAACCAAACAATTATTTCTGCAAGAAAACTATGCTGGAAGTTAAAAAACTTACTACTTAACTTTCAACCAATTTTACGTATAAAATTTTCTGAGTACTGCTGGCTGAACACCATTAAGGAAACACTGCCCTGATTTTAATAAAAGCAATGAATAAAAAGTATAATAAACACAAAGTATGCTCGCCAATGTATATCATATTGGTTTGTAAAAATATTTAAATTATTTTCATTGTAAAAAAAATAGAATCGGTTTATGAGTTTATTAATAACTTTCAACTCTGAACAATCACATGTAAATGATATAAGTTCTATATTTTCTATATTCCTAATAAACCAATGGCATTAACACTATCTCGTGTCGCGATAAACTTTATTATGTTAATAGATAATAATAAATATTTTAACAAGAATTAATTTTAATTTCTGCTGCTAATATATCTTCTATATTTTCACACAAATAACACCCTCGGGCTATACTAGATTTTTACTTCCCTCAGGGAATGGAGGATATATGCAGATATTTCTGCGTTAAGATTATCTAAAATATTGTTTACTCAATCGCTCAAAATACATAGAATTAAATATCTTAATAAAATGTAAAATTTTATTTATAACTATTCACGTTAAATGACCATACCGTGCATGGTTATAAGTTATATGTTATCACGTTTAACTATATTTTGTAAAAAATAAGTGTAATTACATATTTTCTTGCATATAACCCACAGGTATCAAAGATCTTACAAACCCTGCAGCTGTGTTGCAGGGTATTAGCATGGGGTATTTTCATTACCCACAGGGCGTATGAGTACTCAGTTTATATGCATGAAAATATGGTATATATAAATATATATATACATGTATGTATGTACAATCAATTACTTAATGTATTCAAAATAGTAGTGAGTGTAGCAAGTAATCATATCAGTTAGTTGAATCAGTCTTTCAGATACTGATTGATCTTATCCGTATATTTTTAACTTAAAATAAATGTGACATATTAAATTTAATGTAATTATTCCATTAACTTAAATAAATCAATATAAATGTTTAAAGTCGTCCCATTTGGAATGAAATAAAGAAATGAAATAAAGAAATGAACTTGTTTATAAGTTTAATTCTTTCTTTATTGAATCACACATTGGAAAAGCATTATTTTGATGTCTAATTTATGATAACATAAAATACTTGATGTTTAAGTTGTTACAAATTATGGTCCAGACATCAAAAATATGACTACTTTCCTATTTAAGCTGTAAGATTATTTAAATGTGGAATGTCAATTTTCATTTCAAAAAATACATTTCATCATTAGCAGTCTCTAATTGTTAGTAATTAGTAAACTTAAAATAGAAAAAAATTGCAAACATATTCGATTTTTTTTTTGTATTTAAAAAAACCATCATGTGCTCACACCACAAACACATACAAGAAAATATAAAAACAATTGAAACCTATTTAACTCTTTTCATAGATGGAGGGGAATACGCAGAATGATAACACTGTGAAACCAAAAGTTTCTACAAAATCAATTCAAATATTTAGTTGCACATTGACTAGAGTTTGTTAGTAAAATCAATGTCAAAATGTTTGAAGTAGCAGGAAAATTATGTATAAAAATTATAGAACTATTCAAAAACAGTTTCGAAAAGAACTATTCAAACTTGGAAAATATGTTAAATTTGAAAACAGTATAAAGTATGGTTTTGCAATCGCCTAAGGTAAATACCGCCATTAAACATTACTTAAATTAGTAAAAAAATTATAATATAAGAGCAAACTTAAAAACTAATGTTAATCACAAATACCGAGAAAAAAATCGTTAATGAAAGTAGGTAGAAGATAAGTTCAGTCGTCTTAAACAAGGTAAAATCTAAGTTTAGTCTTCACGTTAATGGATAAATGAAGAATTCTTCTCGCACTTGAAATTATGCAGGACTTTCAATAACGCTCACTTTCATAGTACAATAATATACAGCACGCACAATAAGAAGAGTTGTAATAACAAAGGCACCTACAATATAATATAAATAAAAATATTAATTCCAAACATTCGGGTCATAATTAATATAAACCTACCAACATATACGGCATAAATTCCCGGAGAATGATTAGCGTAAAACCATGTTCCACACTATAAAGATTTTGAGAAATAAAATTACAATTATTACACATTTAAAATGAAATAAAATAATTATTTTAAAAAATAATTAACTTACAGTTACACCGATAGCTATAATTAAACAAGCAACTGCCACAATCAAAAAAGCAATAGCACGACTCTGAGCGAATTCAGGACCAACAGATGATCTAAAAAGAATAATTAGAATTTAAAAAAATTTAAATCATTTAATTATTATTTTACTTACACTTTTCTACAATGAGGACATCTAGCTAAAGCATTATTCAAAGTATTAAACTGAAATTTTAAAAATTTGTATAAATTAGTAAAAGTATATATAAATAAAAACATTTTCTTGGTACCAAAAATGAATCACGGCAATAGGCACATGTAACACGACACATTCCAGGGGTAATTGGTAAAGCTGTTGCAACAGGACTAGGAGACAAGTTGATTATTCTTTTACTAAAATATAAAGTAAATTAAAATATCAATAAAAATTTATTCATGAGCCAATAATCAGTTACCAATCGTTCCTAGGACATGCGATCCGCTGAGAACTTGCTTTGCAAATCAATAAGCAATTACAAGGACAACGAACTATTTAAGTAATAAATAAATTTATTAATTCACTGATTCATTATTTAGTTAACATTATGCTTTTTAATTACCGTATTTTTTTCCAGGTGGTGCAGTTCGTATAGGCTAAAAATAAAAATGAAATTAATATTAAAATCTGTAAATAAATTCTAAATTAAAACTTACAGTTGCCTCGTTGCAATTATTGCATTTAACAACATGTTGTTCTCTTTTTCCAGAAACATCTATCATGCTTTGGCAAACACGACATGTAATAAGCGTACATCCACCATTCTCGGGTAGCTGATTGTAAGGTGGTGGAAGTTCATCAGGTCCCACTGGAAATTGTTCAACTGAAAATAAACAAAGAATATTTAAAACTTTATCATGACGACATCAGGTAAGATTTGATGCCATTTATCTCGAACACTCAAAATCAGGTGACTGACATACGTAAAAATAAAGATTTGTTTGACTAATGTTTTAGTAAATGCGTTTAATTTAAATAGCTTAAATTGTTAAATGGATATTAAAGAATGACAGAAAATTTTGCTCATCTGTACACAATTGATTGACAGTCGAGCATGTAGTGAGCGATTAATTAGATTCGTGAGTTACAAATTATCAGTTATTTGATTGTATTAATAGCTTAACTTCCATTATTCTTTAAATAGTTTTGTTAATTTTCATTACTCACCATATTGGGAGCCCCCTGAATGATCATTTAGCAGAAGGGGTTCCCGTTCTTCTTTTTGCGCCATGATGCCGATAAAACATGTGATCGAAACTAGAAATGACGTCATACAACTATTACAGAAACCTATAAGTGCTCAAATTTAAATACATACTACGGGAGTTTAGTGAAGCCAATGTGATACTTAAATTTATTGTATTAAATTAACCAAAAAGGACTACTTTAATCACTTTTATAAATTAAAATTGATATTTATTACAAGTTAAATTTTATTATTTACAATTTATTCATATATTCTTCTTAGATTTTTAATTTTTATTTGCAGTTGAATTTTCATTTCTCGCCACATTAACTGCACATGATCATTTAGCAAACAAACATTCCGGATTGTCCTAGTTTTCGTCGTTTACAAACGTAATCTACGGATGTTTATAATGCCCAGACGGAAGTTTATTAAAGCTCAATTGAAAGATACAAACTATCTCAAACTCAACTACGGAACATCGATAGAGACAACACAATAATTTTTATAACATCATGATGATAAATACAGTTAATTATCTTTAAATATCTTTATAAAGAATAACTGTGTAGTAAATAATCAACTTCGTAAAGAATAAATTATTATATTATTAATTATTATTAAAATATTATTGAAATATATTGATTTATTTTAAAAATAAAGTATATTTAAATACTTTGTACTAGAAATATCTGTCGACTCCACAGGTGAGCTCGTTTATACTTTTAAAAAGCCAGACGATTATTAATGACCAATTAGACATCTGGCATTTAATCCTCAAAACAAACACATTTTTTTCTGATGACTCTATTTAAATTTTTAGTTTGCCTATTTGATTTAAACATTTATTCAGTAAGAACTATTGTTAATACGTGAATGTGCTGATCCAAATTTCCTGACCAAACATAAAAAAGCGGATTTGCGTTTCAAAATGAAAGAAAAAAGTGTGGATGTAACTAACTGAACAGTGCAAGTTAGAGCAAAAATGAATTTTAGATGTATTCTTTTCATAAATCTGCAGCTATCATTGTTTGTAATTAACAGTCAATCCTACAGACCAGTAGTTTTAATCCACGGGATTTTATCTCATGATAATGCAATGAGTACTTTAGAAGGTTTTATCAAGCAGGTAAGCAATTCAAATTTTGAATTTTGAATTTCAAAATATAGTGAACAGAAAAACTTATTTCTTATACATTAGACACATCAAAATACAACCATAAAAGCAATTAAAATATTGTGTGATGGTAAAAGTGTACTGCCAATGTGGGATCAGATAGAAAAAACAGCTCAAGTATTAAAAGATTTTTCCCGTTCTTATCCAGATGGCATTAATCTTATTGGTTATTCACAAGGTTTTTTTGGATTTAATTTGTTTATTTTTTCTTAGAACTAATAACAAGTCAATTTTCTTTTCTACTTAATTAGGAGGATTAATTGGTAGAGGTGTTATTGAATCAACACCAAATCACAATGTCCACACTTTTATTTCTTTATCGAGTCCTCAAATGGGGGAATATGGAAGTAAAAATATGATTTTTAAAAATTAATTTATAATTATTAATTGTATCTTCATTCACATGTAAAGTTCCTGAAAGTAAAACATTTGGAGTTCTAAGTTATTTTAAAAGTTATGTGCAATGGATTGCCTATTCAACATTTGGACAATTAACTTCCGTTGGTGGATATTGGAGAGGTAAATTTTTTTATAAAATATATTTAAAAAGAAGTTTCATCCAGATCCATCTCGATTAACTGCGATCAGTTAGATTATTTAAATAGATCAAAATTTAAGCACCAACTGTGCATTAATTGAACATCAATACGCATGAAACTTCCAACTATACTGACGAAAACACTAAATAAATTTTTTTTTTTCAATTTTAAGATCCAAATAATTTAAACAGATACAAAACTGAGTCAAAGTTTTTGCCAATTTTAAACAACGAAGTGTCACATTCCAGAAACGAAGGTATAAGAAAATTATAAAAGAAATTGTGAAATAATTATAATATAATGATTTTATTCATAGAATTTAAAAGTAACTTTTTAACATTAAAACGATTGATATTACTTGGTAGTCCAGATGATGAAGTAATTAAACCTTGGGAATCCAGGTAAAATACATTGACTACAATAATACGTAGTTTCAATGATTCCTTTTACACCGTGATTCTAAAGTAAATGATCAAATATACTGGACCATTTAGCTTTCCTGAAGCGTAATTGCGATTTAAATTCCCCTCTCATCTTCGACAATTAAACGTGTGGCTTTAGAATTTCCAGATCAGGGCTCTGCTTGTTTATGAGGGAGCAACTCACTCATGATTTGTTCGAGAAATGTACTACAATCAAAGATGTCAATTAATCACATTTCTGTTTATATTTTGTATTTTAGTACTTTTGGATTTTATAATTCAAATAATAAAATTCTACCAATGGAAAATCAAGAGGTAATTTCTCATTTTATTTTAATTTTTATCAACATTTATTACCTTTACAAATAATGTTTGAAATAACAGGTTTACACGAAAGACTTATTTGGCCTGCAAACACTGGACAAAAGAAAAGCAATTTATAAAATTACAATTCCAAATGTTTCCCATGATCAATGGACAACTAACTACGAGCTCTATAATAGATACATAAAACCTTGGCTTGAATAAAATTTTCAAATTGTGTAAAATTGATAATGAGACGAATAAAAATATAATTAGTATAACACATGCGATAAAATAATTTCACTGCACACAGTAGTGCATATCACAAAAACACAAATGTTACCAGCACGCTAACTGTTGTTGATGATTAAATGCCGTTGCTTAGCAACCGTAACCTTAACATTGCATAACATGGCAAGCGGGTTTAATAAAATGTGTGCGGTAATTGCTATTCCGATAACATATACGCCGTCAGATTCGTCGTATTCATGGCTTGTAAGTAGCAATCAAACACTGTCGATTTACAAACTTATTTTAAGTTAAATTATTTGCTAGGTTGACCCGAAAACTTTGACATTGCAAATTTGTAATTCACTCTGACAAGTAGTACAGCGATTATCGGTTGAATTATGCCCGTGAATCTTGAATTAGATACAGCTACTCGAGATGTACTTGATTTTAGTAAATTAATTATCAACAGTCAGGAAGACCTAGACGAAGCTCTACAAAAAATTCCTGATTATCGCACACGGCCAGAAAAGATTCGCTTAGATGACCTCCACATTGATTATTCAAATTTTTCATTTTCGGTTACAAAAACTGAACTTCTGCCAGAAAATTATGAATTTCTTTGTCCTATTCCAGCTCCGTTAAACGAAGTCAAATTAGGTGATATAAGATCTATGGACATCAATTGGGTTATGCTCACACCTTTGAGAGCAGAAACTAAACAAGATGAAGAAATATTCAACCGGTGATTTATTACAAATATTTTTTATTTATAAAATATAATCTAAATTTTAATATATGATAAAGACAAGAAATATTCAATAATTATGCATGTTTTTTAATTCTACAGTATTGTACAATTAGAACGAGTAACTTATAAAACTGTGATACAAGAACAAGCTTTACTTTTAAAAGCACAATCCAGAGCAAGAAATAAAAAAATTAAATCAAAAATCGGCAGCAAATCGCACAATGATGATCGAGGTGACATATGCCCTGAATGCGATGATGAACACTGCAGCGGAATTTGCAAGGAATTCCTGTACGAAGCTCACGAACGTCTTCCACCTGCTGACGATGACGACGACCAAACTCCACAACCATTAAGTGAAGGTAAAGATGGCGAAAAGAAAAAAAAGAAAATAAAGAAAAAAATTAAAAAGAAAGTTGAACATTTAAAAGAAGAGGCAACTACTTTACCTAAAGAGAATAAAGTGATAAAGAAGCGGAAGACATTAGATAAAGAAGAAAAGATAGAAGGTGTAAAAGTAAAGACTAGGAATAAAAGTAAAGTACGAAAATCGAAGACAACGCCTGACTTGAGTACTGGAGATGATAGTAAGGATGTCAAATCGGTACGATTGAAAACCCAAGTTAAAAATAAATTACCAACTAAAGCAATAACAAATTCGAAACTTACAACTAAAAATTCTTCAATAACTGATAAACGCCAAACTAAAAAAAAGACTCCCAAAACTGATGGTTTAACTGAATCCAAAGAAAAATAAACTGGATACTCACTCTTAATCTTCTTAATATATATATGTTAATATTTTTTTTTGTAAAAGATACTTATCTTTCTTAAAATAAAGTACTTAGTAAATTTTTACGCTGCCTGTATCCAGCATCTTGTCCAAATGACCTAGAAAAAAGAAAAAAAAGTAGCATAGGAACTGAAGTATTTTGTTATCAACTTCTTTTCATTAACAAAATAAAAAATTTTGACTCAAATTTCCAAATTTTAAATTTATAAAATTAAAAAATGTTTATAAATAAATTTTAAACTTTTTATCTGTATGTGATTTAAGAAATTAAGCCTTTTAATCATTATATAAGTCATGAAGTCAATTGCACAACCAATGTTTATCCAAATTTTATATTATTTTCAATTTTTGAAAAATAAAAAGCAAAAATTAATCTTAATTTGATTGTAAAAGTGACTTCATAAACTATAAGCAACGTATTCGCGCGCGTCACTGGCCTTGGAGCAGACTTTCTGCGGCCATTGGCTTTCAACTGGCAGTCTCAAGTCACTGCAACTTTAGACCTCGAGACATCTGACGCTGGGGCCTGTGAGGAATAAGGCATGGGAAAGATAAAAGTTATTATTACAATAAATTTCGTTCATACAACAAAAAATTTCTTTCCTATAAATAAATCAAATTCTTTTTAAGTTGTTTGAATCATTTCTGATAATAATAGTAATAATAATTATAATAATAATAAAACTTTGTTCAATCTTTGCTTAAATTTCAGACTCTTAACCAAACTATTGTCAGTAATCAATAAAAAATTATTGATCCCATTTTACTGATATAAATTATTAATAAAAATGGTATTAAAATATATTGTAGTTTGAAGTTATGAATCTTTTATATTTATAAACACAAAGGTTGAACAATTATTAAAAATTGCTTAGAAACAATTTTTATGAAATAAGTGTTGTAAGTTTTTTTAAACATTTTAAGCTTTACATTATAGTAATGATCAAAGATTTTTATTTTAAAATGTAATAATAAAAAAATTTGAATTCTGATAAAAGGGTAAAAGTTTAAGGCAGGGAATAAATAAGAACACCAATTACCACTCGTGACCTCACACCATGATGTGCTTTTTTTTTATTCTAGGGAGCTACGCAGACAGATACAAATGGCAGTCAACCTAACAGCAGAGAGAAAAGTTTTAGACAAAAAAATACTTTAACGGTTATAGTAAAGAAAAAAAATCATTGGTACAACTATCCAAAGAATAAAGAATAGTAATACATTTAACATTGCTGAAAAATTATACATATCTATTCTGCTTATCATAACACGTTACTCACTTAACAAGTAGTGAACAAGTCAATATGATAATAAAAAGTTATCCAATTAATTATTGGAAATTTGACAAAAAAATTAATGTTACCATAAAAATGACTTGACATTTTCAAAACCTTGTTTAAATTCATCTTATGTATTCCTTGGAATGATTAAACTAGAACTACAATATGTGTGCAAACATGGATTTTTTAACACATTTATGCCATCTATACTGCACAACCAAACCCTGACAATATTGTAAAATACTAAATAGTAAACACCGTCCTCTTTTTCTACCATATCATATTACATCAGCAATACAATCTTCAAAATGTTCAAGGTAAAAATCAAATAAGATCATTATAAAGGATCTCTCATTAAACTCAACTGATAATAACACTTCCTTCTTAGTTTTAAGTATAAACTCATATAAACAAACCTAATTATTCGCCTTTTAAAAACTTATATCAAGCACACCTTACTTTTTTTTACCCCATTTTCAAATACCTCCTCAAAAATGAAACCATTGTTAAATTTTCTCCTGAATAAATGGATGAGTAAGTGCTTGATTAATGGAGATCCGTTTAGAAGGATCTAACATGAGAATTTTTTCCAGCAAATCACGTAACTGTCCAACTTTACGTGATTGCTCGTCAGGTAGATGTTGATAACCAACCAAGTCTGTTAGCAAGTCTTTGCTTTGAGTAATGGTAGTCATAGTAACCACTTTTTCCTGTAAAAATATAAAGTAAATAAATGAATATAAAAAAAAAGAATTATATTTTTTAAAAAAAATCACTTACTCTTTCAGTAACTTTGTCAACTTCATGATATAAAAAATTGCAATTTAGATCAAAATGCTGTTCACGAAAAGCACCTTTTCGAATCAATTTATTAGGAAATTTGCCTTTCAGATCCATAAAAAACTTGAGCATCTGATTGTTGGTTTTTCCCGGGAACATGATCTTACCAGTGTACAACTCATATAAAGTACAACCTACACTCCACATGTCTATTCCGAAGTCGTATCCAAAAGCCAAAACTAAAAAAAAAAAAGAAAAAACAAACATAATTAATACTTTTTGGTACCAGTAGTGTGAAACTCTTTCCTTTTTCAGTTCCAAGTAATAAGTTTTTTTTTTTACTTATTTCATTTTTGATGTTTTAATTTGTAAAAAAAAATAGAAAATTCTAACAAATTATTAATAAAACAACAAACAATTACTCACTAATTTCAGGCGCCCGGTAAAATCGACTAACAAGATATGGAGTAATATCATTCTCAGCAACATGTGAAGCTGATCCAAAATCACACAGCTTTAGAACCAATTTACTTTCGTTTACCTACAAAAATAAAATTATTTAAATTCCTAGAAAAATTGTAAAATGTGTATAATTACCAAAATATTATCCGGTTTAATGTCAGCATGTAATATATTACAGCGTTTCAGTAATTTAAGAGCTAAAAATAATTGTTGGCTGTAAGAGCGGACTGCTTTTATATGAAGGCCCACATCTTTGCCATATTTTTTGAGAACTTCCCGTAAATTCATGCTAGAATGTATGAAATAGAATCAAAACTTAGAATTAATATCAGCTATACAAAAATGATCACCTAAGAGGTTCAAATACAAGGCACAAATGTTGCTTATGGAAGAAATGTCTGAACAAACGAAGGCAGTGGAACTTATCATCAGGATCAGCATCATTCAATCGACGAAGCATTTCCAATTCTTTTAATCCAGTTTTGTGCCTATTTAAAAAAAAATTATTACTGTTAATTCTCATTTTAAACAACAAATAAATAAAAACTGCTTACATTATTTCATTGTTACGAATGATTTTAACAGCCACATCCAAACTTGCACGTGCAGCATCACGAGCACGAATTACATTGCTAAAAACACCTTGACCTGTGTAGCCATACACTGTGTAACGTGAATCCAAAATTTCTCCAATTCTAACACCTAAATAAAAATTCAAATATTATAAATAAACTTCACAAAATTACCCCTGAATCATTTCCTTACGATAATATCCTTCAGCATCATCCCAATTATCCATTAAGTTAGGATTCTCATGAAATCCGCGATGTACATTTATTGTACCCGGACTCTTAACAAAATATAGAAGAATATTATTTATAAACAGTAAAAATTTATGACTTGTATCAACCTTACATCGTAAACCTCAGCAAACATATCAGTTTCCGAAAACATGTCCATTACATGACGCTTATTTTCTTTTTCTACAAGAAAAATTAAAATTAATTACACACGTAGAAATAAAAATTTATCAATTTTTCATAAGCATGCCTTTGGTTTCAGTTTTGGTTTCTGTTTTGTTTTCAGCTTTAGTAGAATTTTCCAAAATTTTTCGCTTATCTATTACAGATTGCTCAAAGTCTTCTAAATCTGATAAATGAGCGGCATCGGCAGCAGCAGCTTCACCAATTGCTACTGAATCAGGAGAGGAAGCGCGGCTACCAAGTTCTGATTCAATTGGATTAGAAAAATTACTATCTTCACGAAGCGAAGGGACTTTAAGACTCTGAATCAGGAATAATAAATTTAATTACACAACTTAATTAAATAAAATTCAATGTCAAAATACTTTTAATAATTCTTCCCGTTGTTTACGCCTTTTTTCAATAATCATTTCTTCATCTTCTTCATCATCCAAATCAATATCCTTCAAACTAAAAATAAATAAAATTACAATAAATATTCAATTATTCATTACTTTATTTTTTATTCGTACCTTTCTTCGTCTGATGATACATTAGCACGGGTAGCTTGACCTTCTGATAAACTTCCCTTATATTTATCTTCATTTGTTCTTCTACGATATGATGATCGGTGGCTGTTTCGACCACCCCGAGTATAACTCCGTGAACGAGAACGACGCAAACGACCACCACGACCTCGACTTCTATTATTTTATGCAATAGGAGGAAATTAATTAACTGATTACAAAATTAACTAACAAATTTTGAACTCACCGACTCCTAGTTCGTCTTTGCATAGAACGACTCCTGGCTCGTCTGTGAGGTGAACGACTTCTCTCCCTCTTGTGTAATGACCGACTGCGAGATCTTCTTTGCAATGAACGACTTCTTGTTCGCCGTTGTACTGATCTACTTCTACGCCTGATCGGTGGTGAATCGTATCTTCTTTTAATAGGTGATCTCGAATGACTTCGCCTTCGAACCATTGAATTTCCTTGATGACGATCACGATCTCTTTGATGAGGTGAGCTTCTTCTAGATGGCGTGCGACTTCGTTTATTGCTAGGCGAGCGACTTGAAGCAGACTGCTTAGCAGTTAATTTAGAGTTTTCTTCTTTGGCGGGAGATTTCTTTTTCTCGCTAGCTGGAGACCTGCTCCCTTTCCGCCTAGCCAAATCGTCTTTAGAAGCTTTAGGAATTTTATTCTCCTTGTTGTTTTCTTTTACATGATTTTCCGAACTTCGTTTTGCAGTTTCTTGATCAAGCACTGTATTTGAAACAGATGACTTGGAAGGGCCAGATTTTTGATCAGTTGATTTCATTTTATCTGGGGTCTTGCTTCGCTTTGCTTTACTCCCTCGACTAGGAGAAGACTTATCCTTAGTAGTAGACTGGTCAGAATTAGCTCGTTTACGACTTTTCGTTTGAGCTGTTTTCTCTTTAACTGAGGAAACTGAATTTCGACGTTGGACCTTATGTTCTTCACCAACATCATTTACATCATCGTTTTCAGACGATTGGTACCCTTGCGCTATCAGAGACATGCCGCCTTGTGCCAGACAATCTAAATTTGATATAGATCGGTCTAAACTATCTGTATCTAAATCACTAGCTAGTAATTTTGCTTGAAGTAAAGCTTTTTGTTTTTCTAAATCCTCTAAATTTAAGCTAGCGTCATCGATTTCACCATCTAAATCGAATTTAAGTAAAGGTGTATCTTCAACAGTTTCACTTTCTTCGTGTTTTTCTCCTTTACCACTTTTACTTTTCTTATGCTTGTGTTTGTGTTTATGTTTTCTGTTAAAATAAAAAAATAATTATAAATTTTATACTTCAAAAATATAATTGTAATGTAACTTACTTTTCTTCATGACTATTCGATGAACTGTGTTTATGTTTGTGCTTATGACGATGCTTCTTCTTCTTCTTATGACTGTGATGTTTTGTAACAACCTTTTCATCTACATCGCTGTTTCCTTTAACTTTATCTGGGGTGTCTAAACTTGATTCAGATCCGCTACAAATTAAAATAATCATTTCATTATAAAATTAAAATTTAAATATAAGTATCCGATTAAAAGTTCAATCAATGCAACAACTTGAAAAATAGGACATATTACAGTCGAAAATTTGCTGAAATTCATGTTATCATGAATTTTTATATTACACTCAGTTCCTAAAAGGTATTAATTTATCAAAACAATATTTCAGCAATTTACTAGATCTAATATAAAACTAAATTAGTACCTTAATGTAGCATCCTTGTCCAAATCCATACAATCAACAGCCGCCATTATATTATAGCAGTATTTTAGTATATTCCCAGAATTCAACGCAGGATCTCGAGACCAGGACCAGCCAATCGAGTTTAAATATGAACACTTTTTGTCGGTAGAGGTAGCTGTTTACTAACTCAACAAAAGTCGGACTACAGAAGAAATTTATAAACAAAATGTTGGCTGCAAGAGTACAAACTATCGGGAGATATTTAGTAAGTTCATTTTTAAAATGTGTGAAAAGTAACATTGATATGTTGTATTTATGGCATTAGACTCGCAGCTGTGGTATGCACACTTCGTCAGCGCTCAATGGATCTGATCTTTTCGTGGTAAGCCTAATAATTGTGAAGGATAAATCCAATCAATTAATATTTTACAATTAATTTTTATCTTATAAAGCACAGAGATACACCGTACAACAACCCAGCTACTCCTTTTGAATTTACACAAGAAAATTTGCATGTACAAATAAAATCATTCACATTTGTACATACTTAATAAATTTGATATATTTTTATTTCTAGAGAGCTGAAGCTATTATTGGTATTTATCCCCAAGGGCACGAATCAGCAGCAGTAATCCCATTACTTGATTTAGCCCAACGACAACATGGTCTGACCTAATGCACTTAAATCTAATTGATTTAATCAAACCATTGTGTTTTGATAGGTTGGCTGCCTATTTCTGCAATGCATAAAGTTGCAGACATGTTGCAAATGCCCAAAATGCGTGTTTATGAAGTGGCAACATTTTATACAATGTTTAATCGGTACAAAATCTATATGTTTACAATGAAACTTTAAAATTTATTTAAATTGAAATTATAAATAATAATTTTTATAGCAAACCTGTGGGAAAATATTTTGTTCAAGTGTGCACTTGTACTCCTTGCTGGTTGAGAGGATCGGACGAAGTTTTAGATATTTGCAAGAAAAAATTAGGTAAATTTATTCTTGAAACTGATGCAATGAGAAGTTTGTCAATGTATTTTTCTAAATAGGTATTAAACAGGGTGAGATGACAAAAGATGGAATGTTTTCGTTAATGGAAGTTGAGTGCCTTGGAGCTTGTGTTAATGCACCAATGATCCAAGTCAACGATGATTTTTATGTGAGTTTACATGTACCTAATCATTATTATGAAATTATAATTATTACTTTTATAAAATAGGAAGATTTAAGTCCAAAAGATGTTGAAGAAATTCTCGATGACTTTAAAGGTGGGAAAAAACCAAAAGCTGGACCTAGAAATGGTCGATTTGCTTCTGAACCTTTAGGCGGTCTTACCTGTTTGACGGGACAACCACCAGGACCCGGTTTCCATTGCCGGGATGATTTAATTTAAATTAGATAAAAAATTATATGTAGATACTACGATACAATAAACTAGTTGAGTTAATCATTAGAAAGAATTTACTTTTTTTTTAATACAAAATGTAGTTTTATTTAAGAATCACGTTAAAATTTTTGCATACCATACAGCAATTATTTCTTTTTGGTTATGAGTTTTTTGTATTTATACAAGTTTTGTTATTTATTTACAATTGAGTGTAAAGTTATCCTCTAAAAATGAAAACCACCACCCATTTACAAATTTATATACAAAATATAAAACGCATTTTTTAATAACGGCATGAAACTGAACATAAAAATTGCATTTTTGAGTTGACAAACTATTATGTTGCTTTGGATGTTGTAGTAAAATCATTCTGCAGTTATTCTAAAACAAAGTTTTCTAGTTCTATTCCATTCATGCAAGGAATCGCTCATTGAAGAACGTTTATGTAATGATCAAGAGTTTGTCTTTAAAAATCAAATAAATGATAATTAATTCCATCAACATCATTTTGTTGTTGTAAATCAAATAAAGAAACATCAATAAAAATAAAATATTTACATGCAAATCTAAATTGGAATGTATTAATAATAATCACAACCAAATCCTACTAAAAACATACCAAAATTCATTTCAACTTTTAACATTTTCTAGTTTCTTTAAAAATCAAAATCAAAACAATTCAAAAACTTTTCGTAAATATACGGAAAAACCAGATTGCATAATGTCTATAATTATAGTTATTTTTTCGTAATCTTTTGAGCACATGTCTAAAAACAAAATTTATTTTAAATTTAATATATTTTCTATTAAAACATAAAAAATTTTAAAATATATCTACCGTTATTCAAATTCATTGTTTTATATAAGTAAAATTTAATAGTGACGAAATTAAAAACAAAAACAAAATAAAAATCAAATTACAAAAATAAACTTACAAAAATAAACTTACGAATCATCACTGAATATGAAAACCAAATTTCAGTGAGACTTAAAAAAAATTAAAACTTAAATTCAAATGGAAGAGTAGAAAATCACAGAGTAACGATATTATCATCACTTATATCCTTATTATTATTATTGTTATTGGTCTTGTCCTCTGTAGACGAAGCAGATGTATCGTCGAACGTTATTCCAGTTAAGTCACGAATTTCATCCTGATCGTAGTGATCATCATCACTAATTAACGATTGCTGAGACTGATGAGAACCTGAAGAAACTTGTGATGATCGACCGAATGAACCACGAGATGGTGTAGGCAAATTTCGTTGGTTTGCAGGTTTTACGGTTATTATTAAATTGGAACTATTTGCAACCATCATGTCTGTAACTTGATCAAGTGTTTTTCCCGCAACTTCAATTCCGTTAACTTCAAGAACTTCATCGTTAACTGCTAACAAACCCGTGCTTTCAGCAAGTCCTCCAGGTACCAAACGAGAAATAAAAATTCCAGGAACCTTCTCTAATCCATTCGGAGTAACTCGTACACTTGTACCATCTCGGATGTAAAATCCTAACGGCTTATCAGAGCCATGTTTAAGTAACCTAACTCGACGGCAAGTCTCAGGAACGATGTCTACGTCAATTATAGCGGACACTTGACGGAAATCTTCAGGTAGACTTATGGAAATAGACGGTTTGAATTTTGAGTTGCCGCCACCTAAAACATGAGTTATTATGTTTTTCTTCTTATGAGCGTTGCCATATCCATTTATTTCTTCCCAACTTTCACCTATAAAATAAATAAATTATTAATAGTAAATTACAAATATCAATTTTTATTTTTATTTCAAATTTTTATTTACTTTAAAGAAAATGTTAAATTTACTAAAATATTTCTTCGTATAAATGATTGGAATGTGATAAAAATAATCAAACGATTACCCACTGATTGTGTAAGCTAGTACAAAGTACTATCAGGAAACTGGAAACCACATTAAATAAAAAGGGAATCATGGTTCACATCATCATCATTTCTTTTTCATTACACCAAAAAAAAACCTCCACCTAAAGTGATTCAATCAAAAAAAAGTAATTCCTTTACCATGAATCAGCCGTGGGAGGGCGTTAGGAACAGGTAGTAATTTTTTCAGCTCAAATCCATGCTCAAATTGAGCGCATCCGGTTAACTGAAGTCACTTAAAAAGCAACCATTTCTCTTTTTTTCTGTTTTACTTAAACCTTGGTACTTGATCCAGTTTTTTAATATCTCATTTATTTTATTTCCAATTTACTTTTCTTACTCATTCGTACCCTAAATCTTACGACCCAACTCAAGGTTATTCTTACCTAATTATCTACTGATTCCACTAACAGAAGAAATAATTACATTTCATTTAATTACTCGTATTAAAAACCCAGACCTTTAGCAGAATTTTATGTTAGTAAACCGAGCAACGTTATTAAAATGGAAATGTGATCCTTAAAATTCTTATTTTTCCACCTACATCTGGTTCAAATCATTCTCCTGACAAGAAATAACCTCTCCCTTTACGGTAAGGTGATATGTTGAACGTAAACAGGATAATAAACAATTCAAAACCAAACTAATGAGAGGAAAAATATAAAAACTTTAATATGCTTACTAATTTCTTGAAAATATGTAATAACATGTTTTTACAACCCAATTAGATTAAATGACTTAATGTTAAGAAACATTTTAAATAAAAAAAGAATTTTAAGATTTCTTGATAAATCAAGTACTAAATATTTTCACATTAATTTTCACATTAATATCAATCGCTAATTCACACGACTTAATATCAACACCTTTCGTTTTATTTTTATTTTTTATTTTATATCACTTGATTACTTATCATTAAACGGGAAGAAAAAATAATTCCAAAAACCTATTTTAAGACTCATTACTACACCACTCTGGCCGCTTCACCTGATTTTAAACAAAAGCAACCCATCTGTTCATTACAGATAGAAAATAAATGTGTGTAATAAAAAGGAGTAATCAATTCACGGTCACAATTTGTAACCGTTTATAGAACAAACATAATGAGCAAAAAATAATCGGTAAAAAAAATCTTCAACATATTAAATACAAAAAAATTAAACAAATTGACCCACATTAACCTCATATTGCACTTACTAAACTGACATACATTTGATGAAAATAATGTTCATCATAAAAATAAAAAGTACTTTATAATTTAAAACCTAATTAAAAAAAACATAAATGTACAAGTAAGGAGTTAAGAAAATAAACCTACAAAACGGGTCCTTGACCTAGGACTTAGGGACCCCAAAACAACTCAAAGCAACTGATAAAATATCTTTGAAAAGGGGGGGTTAAAAGCCAACATACCAAAGTCAACTCGAAGCCACGTTTCCTCTTACTGAATTCCTACACTTGTACATTGACTCATACAATCATTGTGGGGATATTACTTTATTGCACGTGAATAATTCGAATAAGATGAAAAAAGAAAAGACAGAAATAATGGTTTAATATTTTACCCTTTCTCTGAATAAGCAATCTCACGATTGTCTTGCATGATTGTATAGCTTTGGCAAAATTGTCATCATTATTTATGGGAAGGAGGTCTCCGTGGACATCAGTGTAGCACACGGTGAATGCCAGGTCTCGTAGCCTGTGCAAACTTTCGACCAACGAGTAAAATTCCTGAAATTTAACCGTTTCACGTGGATCGATTGAGAAGCGACGAAACTCAGCATCAAACTAGAACAAGAAAAACAAAGAATTTTTAATTTTTAATTTTTACATATAAATTTATTTTTAGAAATTGAAAATTTAAATGCATATAATAAAGATAAATATTTCCTGATCAATAGAGCGTAAATAAATCAGTTCCGCCCTTTATTTTATGACTCACATTATTTTTAAATCAAAAAAAGAATTAAATCTTATTAGGAAAATATTGATAAAAATTAAAAGTTCCCTTTCGTTATTAATCTGATTGTAAGGTTAAAATTAAAAAATTAAAAAATCGTATTAACTTTTATTTAATCTTTTCTTTTCACACTAAACTATTTTGTTGTTGTTCCAATTTAAGCCTAACTGAATCAAGTGTGCTCCACTGCCCTAGGATTTGACTTTTTATACTTACAGTTTCACCGGAAAATCAATAAATTTTTTTATTTTCCCACAAATACTTGTTGAATTTTTGGTTGAGAAACTCCACCCGGGATAAATAAAGTTTAGGAAGCGAGACTAATAAATTGTATTGCTACTTTAAACTGAATATTTTATGCGCATAAATAAACATCATTGTCATAAAGACAATGTAGTCAAAGATTTCCATTTTGATATTATCTTATATTTAAATAAATTATTTGATAAAAAATATCAAATGATGTACATCACTAAAATTCTTTAAACTTTTTAAACTTATTTTATTATTGTAATTTTTTAAATTTAAAATTTCCACGAGTTTATCAAACGTCGCTTTGTGATGACATATCACAGGATTACAGTACCGTAACAGCGGTTTATACATCTTTAAACTTATTAAATATCAATTTGAGTTATTGATTGTAGTAAATAAACATTTAACATTCATTTTAAAAACTTGTTTTCCTATGTAGTATAAAGGATAATTGGAATGTTTGCGCCCTACTCTCATTGTATGTCATTACACAACACGGCACAGGTATCAAGGTATCGCCAACACAATAATCATATTTAAAAACAACATCACTTACCTTGCTTTTAACTTCTACGAAATAGGTATCTGCTTGATGGGAATGTTTAGAGTTTTTCGACATTTTATACACATTTAAGCTATTCTAAATGGAAAAACTTAGTTCTAATTTGTATTATCACTAATAAGAGCGACCTTCTACCACACAACCCTAGGCCGCACAATACTTTGGTGACGTCATAGCGCACCTGCTTCTACTCTCGCACTTGTCAGTTATTTTATTCAAATTTTGCTTAAAAATCTGATTTGATAAAATTTAACTGAAATTTTAGATATTAAATGTTAAAATTGTTTATTTTTTTAGAATAAAATGAAAAATGAACCAATGAAGTACTTTGTTTTTCCACCAAACAATTTTAAATGGCGACGAGCATGTCACATTTTGTTATTTTAATGTATATGTTTGAGTATTAAGTTAACATGGGTTTATTAACTGATCCATCCGATCAGGAAAAAATACCTAAATTCATCATTGCATATCATAACAAATTGTGCGTTTTGAGTTATGTGGTTGGAATTGTTTGGTTTCTTCTGTTAGCGTTTAAGCCGTACGGCATTGGCAAGTTTACGTTAATATGAATTAAGAATTTTCAATGAATAAATTTTTGTATGTTTTTATTAGGAGTTTATTTTTCCGAAAACGCCCTTCTTCCTGGTTTAGTTGATTTACAGTTTCGAAGTGAACGAGATGCTACATCTTATTTTGATAGCCTAAAAAGTGAAGCAGAGCGATTTCCTGGGTAAATAACAAATTGATTTCAAAAATAAACATTTGTTATAATGTACTTATTAACAGAAATGTTCCTCAAGCATGGTTGGAAGCAGCATTTACCCAGTTAGGGCTGGAAACTTATACGCATGATTTTGTTTTAAATAATCCGTTAGGATCTGGAAGAGTAAGAATTAAATAAAATAAATAATTTTAAGATACACATGATTAAAATAAACGTGTACTTTGTAGAATATTTCTGGTACCAACATCTATGCTATTCTTCGAGCTCCTAGGACTGCCAATACAGAAGCATTGCTGCTTTGTGCTCCTTTCCGTCCTCATGACAGTGCTCTGAAAAGTACATTTTCTGGAATTGCAATTATGTTGGCTGCAGCAAAGCATTTCAAAAGTAATTCTAATTTTTTTGTGTCAATTTTTACGTATTACTAACATTGTTTTTTTATTCATTAAGAATATACATATTGGGCTAAGGATATAATTTTCTTAATTACTCAGCACGAACAACTTGGGATGCAAGCATGGCTTGATGCTTATCATCAGACTGAAATATCAAGTCGTGGTAAGTATTTATTTCTTATATAAATCGAATTTTTTACTTAAAAAAATTATGATTTAATAAAATATAATTTTTTTACAAATAGTTCTTCAAACAGGAGATCTGTCAGGACGTAGTGGTTCAATTCAAGCAGCTCTTAATCTTGAGATTGCTGAAAATAAGATAAATCATTTTGATGTTAAAATTGAAGGATTGAATGGACGTCTTCCAAATTTGGATTTTTTTAATTTAGCGTGTCGTTTGGCTGGCCATGAAGGTTTTCGTGTTACATTTAAAGACCAAGTATGTATATTGATTTAATGAGAAAACTCAATTTTAATTATAGATTTTTTAATGCTTTGTAGGACGAATTAACATCGTCGGACACGTATCGTAATTGGCAACGATCATTGAAAACTCTCACGTTAATGATGCGCAGTCAAGCAACAGGAACACCTACTGGAAATCATGGACTCTTTCATCGTTATCGCATAGAAGCTCTTACTCTAGAGGGAAAAGTTACCAAGAAATATAATCGTCTCATTGGCTACACAGAAATGGGATTGTAAGACATAAATAAAAAATTGTTAATATTTATAATTAATAATTATTACTTTTTTTTAGAATGCTAGAAAGCATTTTTCGAAGTTTGAATAACCTTTTGGAAAGATTTCATCAATCATATTTTTTTTATTTATTGCCATCTAATAATTGGTTTGTTTCAATTGGACTGTACATGCCAGCTTTTGCATCACTTGCTGTGGGAATAGTTATAAAAGTTAGTCGATTTATTTTTTCATATTTTACAATAAGAAGTAGGAGTAAACTGAGTAATCGTTTTAGGCAGTCGCACTAAGAATCGAAACCAATCGTTTATCAGAAATTCAAAGTGAGTCTCTTCAAGCTGGACAAAAACTAACAGAAATTGTAAAACTTTCTCTCAACTTTTTTTTTATTTACTTAATATGTACAATGTGATTTACATAAACTTTTTTTAGGTTGATTACAGTAGTAAAGCTGCAATTCCAATATTCGTTTTAGCACATACAGTTGGATTTTTGTTATATTTATCTCCAGCTTATGTTGTTCAAATTGGAAATTACTTCAATATTAAACACGAAGTTTCAATTTCATCAGGAATATTTGCCATTTACATAGCTATTCTATTATTGCCATCGTTCATTTCATTGTAAGTGAATTTAAGATGAAATCAAAAATTTAACTTCAGAAAAATTCATTTCAGACAATATTCGAGCAAGAAGTCACAAAGTTGGAAAGTACTCAAATATGTTACTCTTCTGCAATTAGGTTTACTCACCTTATCAATAGCATTTATTAATTTTTCACTGGCATTTATAACAACAGTTATTTATGCTCCTATCTGTATTGGAATAAGTCCATCTCATTCAAGGTGAAATGTCAACTCAAAGGGATTGAGTGATTAAATATAATTAATTTTTAACTATTTTTAGATATGCCCGGTGGCTGAAAGGACTGCCAGTTTTACTTATTTCACCTTTAGGCCTAGTGTTTCTGTTTATCGCGTACGATACTGTAAACATGTTTCCAGATATTGGAGGAATTAAATTGATGGAAAGAACGATTTCTGCAACACGAAATGCAGTGTTATACAGCATACATGATGAATACATATATGGAAATTGGATGTTCCTTGTAGCATGTACTTGTCTGCTACCAACATGGCTTCAATTTTGGATCATTACACAGACAAAGACAAATAAATGTGAATGAATAGATTAGTTTATACAATTTTTTTAATAATACTTTTTAATTTTTTTTTCTAACAGTCTTAATTCGAAATAAAGGTTGTTTGAATTCAGTGACTTAACAAAAATACACGTTTTATTTGTTTACTTGTGCTTCTTTATGAAATTAATGAGACCATTCGTAGAGCAATCGTGACTTGAGATGGGGTTTTTACCTTTTATATCAGTTAAAATGATGTTTGCCAACTGCTTTCCCAATTCAACTCTATAAATTAAAAAAAGAAATAAATTACACGAATTCTTATCTCATTTACAACGCTTCAATCTTACCCCCATTGATCAAACGAATTTATATCCCAAATTACACCTTGCACAAAAATTTTGTGTTCGTACATAGCAATAAGAGCACCCAAAACAAATGGAGTGATTTTATGTACGACAATTGAATTTGTTGGTCTGTTCCCTTCGAAAACCTATAAAAAATTGTTAGTTTGAATAATATATATTTTAAATTTGTATTGTACTTTATGAGGCAAAAGGTTCTCTAAAGTATCTCCCGATTTTCCTTCTTTAATCAATTCAGCTTGAGCTTCGTCTCTTGTCTTTCCTTTCATTAATGCTTCAGTTTGGGCCAAAAAGTTAGCCAAAAGTATCTAAAAATTCAGAATTTCAATGAAAATCAAAAATGAGATCCATTATTATTACTCATATTTATACATTATGATGAAGTCCATGCCGAATTGGGTTGTGCGATTCTATCGGCGCAATAAAATCAGCAGGTATCATTCTAGTACCTTGATGAATTAGTTGATAAAAGGCGTGTTGACCATTGGTTCCAGGTTCTCCCCATACAATTGGCCCCGTAGTGTAGGTTACGTGTTCTCCTACTTTAGTAACACTTTTACCATTGGACTCCATATCACCTTGTTGAAAATAGGCCGCAAACCGGTGTAAATACTATAAATAAATTTCAATAAATTTAATAAAAATACTAACAAAGTAGAATTAGATAACTAAATAATTACTTGATCGTAAGGCAAAAGTGCATGGCTTGCTGCCCCAAAAAAGTTATGATTCCAAATTGAAATTAAAGCCAAAATAACGGGAACCTAAACAATTTTTTCTGTTTACAGCTACTGTATTTCTTTTTTTTTTCTAAAATGCATACATTCTCATCAAGAGGTTGATTCTTGAAATGGTTGTCCATAAAATGAGCGCCACTTAGAAGTGTTTCAAAGTTATCCATTCCTAAATTGATAGCAATAGAGAGACCCACAGCAGACCAGAGAGAATATCGTCCACCTACCCACTGAAAAAGAAATAGTTTTAATTTATTTCAAGACTTTAAAAGCAAAATTCTTACATCCCAGAACTCAAAAATATTTTTTTCGTCAATTCCAAATTTTGTCACCTCCGGAATGTTTGTTGAGAGGGCCACAAAATGCTTAGCAACAGCACTATCCTAAATTTGTATTACAATTTAGTGTTTACTTAGTATTTTTATCACTCCCCTTCAATATTTACATCCTTAGCAGTACTAAGAAGCCATTCTTTAGCAGTAACAGCGTTAGTTATTGTTTCCTGTGTAGTAAACGTCTAAAAATATTCATTAATCAAAATTATTTTTTATTTTTTACATTTTTTTTTTAGTTATTAAATACCTTTGATGCAACAATAAACAATGTCGACTCTGCATCTAAATTTTTCAACGTTTTAGCTAGATGAGTGCCATCAATGTTGGATATAAAATGAACTCTTGGACCAATAGCGTATGGTTGAAGTGCTTCAGTAACCATATACGGTCCCTAAAGTTACGACAAACTAGTTTATATTTATTTAAATTACATAGTACTGTCTTATATACAAGATCAGAGCCACCAATTCCAATATTAACAACATCCGTGATCTTTTTGCCGGAATATCCTTTCCAATCTCCGCATATAACTTTAGTTGTAAACTCTCTCATGTGTTTCAAAACTCCGTTTACCTCGGGCATGACCTAAAATTAAATAAGAATTCATTAAATAAAAAATTAATAACTATAAATAATAAATCATACATCTTTGCCATCAACACAAATTGGTGAATTAGAACGATTTCTCAAGGCAACATGCAGAACTGCTCTTTTTTCTGTTACATTTATTTTTTGACCTGCAAACATCATGTCACGCGTTTCTTCCACTTCACGGTCTTGGGCCTTTAATAATAATTAATAAATTACATTGTATGTTAACATGATGTGATTTTTTTTAAATAAATTTTTAATTCATTATTTATTATTTTAATTATAATTTTATTTTACCAGGGTTTGCAACAAATCCAAAACCTCATCGTTGATTAAATTCTTCGAGTAATCAATCAAAATCTCACCATCTTGAGGTAATTTGAGTAAAATGCTAAAATGTTTATTAAAATTAAAGTATAAATTATTATATAAATTCTTATAAAACGTTCAGGATAAGCTTTGAAGGGCAACATTAGAGGTTATCTTATTACACAGCAGTTTTTCAAGGATATTGAAATACAAATAAATTTTCCTGTCATTAAAGTTAATAAAAGTTTTAAAAATGTTACATCTAATTTTAGATTTGTATATTTCATTTTTAATGCACACCTCCTCATAATTCTTCCTGAAGTTTTTTTTTTAATCTATTTTAATCCATGACAACAGTTCTTTTCCATACTTGTCCCACATTTTACTTTCTACTTGCCCGATCATGCATTCAAAGCGAATTAAAAAAGAAAAAACTTATGCACCTTGAAGGGCAAGTAGAGGGTAAAAATAAGTGACATTCGCACCTGTATTTCTGGAAGCGCTGGGGGTCATTTTCAAACATTTGTCGCATATTCAGTTTTGATCCCGTTTGTTCGTGATAACATTGCAACTGTTTCCATATTGGTTCGTCAGTCAATAGCAATTTCGGTTCACAACTAGATACACTCATCGTCCGCTCCATCTTTTTACGCTCATTGGCCGGCATATCGCACTGGTAGTATGGGCAACAGACGACAAAACCAACTGCAAGCGAAAGAGGCGCCACATGTTTAAATAGCTGACGGGTCAAACCAATTCCTCTGCGGGTAAACATCATGCTGTTTGATTTCTAGCAAAGATACTACAATAGCACAGGGATGGTATAGTATTGGAGTAAGTTTGTTTTCTATTTGTTACATGTAATACGTAAAAGTTTTGAAAGGATGGAGGAAAATAAATGGAAAAACTATTTACTTAAAATTTTGTAAATATTACTCAAAATGTATTTGGGTGAAAATTATTTAATCTAACCCTTCATCAACTTTAAAACAATTACTGTCTTAATAGTAATTGTTACAGAAACAAGCGTTTTATAGTATTTTTTGCGACATCTATTGCTGTTGCGTATATAAATTAACGTAATTTTGTTTAGTATTGTTTTTCAGTTTCATTTGTTAGAATTGGAAAATGAGGACAATCAATATTCGGAACTTACTAAAATTATGTTTTATTAAAACAAGAAATTACTGCACTACTACTGAAAATGGAAGCAATCTCACTGTTTCATCAATAATCGATAAATGGGAGCAAACATTTAAAAGCAATGACATTTCAGAACCTGATCTATCAATTCGTCATATAATGGCACATGTGCTTAATATCCCAAATGTAAACATTTAATTTTTTCTTAATTTTATGTATTGAATTATACATATGGTGTTTTATTTTACAGATCAATGAATTGAATTTAGTTTCAACAAATGTTTTAACATCCGCACAAACTTCACAACTTGAAAAGTTTTGTCGATGCCGTTTATCTCACATGCCGATTCAATACATTGTTGGAAATTGGCAATTTATTGATTTGAATATTCGTTTGGTTCCTCCAGTATTTATTCCACGACCAGAAACAGAAACATTTGTTGATATTATTTCAAACAAAATAAAATCATCCAATTCAAAAGCAAAAATTTTAGAAATTGGTTGTGGAAGTGGTGTTATATCGCTTTCACTTTTAAAAGCTTTTTCTCAAGTAACTTATTTCTCTTATTAGCTTTTTAAGACTTTTAATGATAGTTTTTTTTTAAACGCAGGTAGAGTGTACTGCCATTGACCAAAGCAAATTTGCCTGCGATTTAACAATACAGAATTGTCAAGCAAATAATTTAGATTTGAACAGGCTGCACGTTTATCATGCAAAAGTCACAGAAAATGGAATTTTCAACGTCAACTTGGAAAAAAAATTCGATTTTATTGTCAGTAACCCGCCTTACATTTCAGAAAAGACACTGTCTTCATTGAGTCCAGATATAACTTTGTAAGGAATAACAATTGTGTCAGCTATCTTTACATTTTATATTACAAACTTTAATTATAGATATGAAGATATACAAGCACTAAACGGCGGGGAAGATGGATTACGAGTGATTAAACAAATTATATGCTTAGCACCTATGTTCCTGCTGTCACACGGAAAGCTATTTTTAGAAATAGATCCACAACATCCAGAAATGATAGGAGATTACATAACAAAAATTCAATCTAAATTACATATTGCTCAAGTATATCGTGATTTTACGAAACGAAATCGTTTTATAGAACTGAGTAACAGTTAAAGTGATTTTAAGCAGCTACCGGTTCGGGTTGTGGAGTTGAATTTTGTGCCTGCACGTTTTGCGGATGCACATTTTGCGGATGCGCATTTTCTGGTTGAGTTTGTTTAAACTTGTGTGCTTTTATGAAAGCTATAAGGCCATTTGTAGAAGAATCATGAGTTGTAACAGGATCAGGTGTCCGTAATTCAGCTTCAATAACTTTGGCCAACTGTTTGCCCAATTCAACACTAAAAAAAGACAAAAAACTAAATAAATAACAATATGATTTTTCAAACAAACAGTTCTTTGTTTTTCTTTTCAAACAATTTTATCTGATAATTTAGCACTAATTCACATTCAGTCTACTCGTTTAATAATTTATAAGTTTGATTAGCAGTATAAATCAGTATTTACAAATCAATTGTACAGTTAAATGATTAAAAATAAACTACTTAAGTCCTTACCCCCACTGATCAAAAGAATTTATGTCCCAAATAACTCCTTGAACGAAAATTTTATGCTCGTACATTGCTATTTAACAAATATAAATATAAATAAATAAAATAATCAAAAGCTGACTTCAATATTCTTTTCAAAACAAACCTAAAATAGCGCCCAGCATGTAAGGAGTCAACTGACTTACAACGATGCTGTTAGATGGCTGGCTCCCAGGAAAACTCTGAAAAAAAAGTTTTTTTATTTTAAACATTTACAATTTAGAAAACAAACCTTACTCTGAATCTAATGGCCCGGCTAACTAGATCTCCAATTAAACCACCCTTCTCTAATTCTGCACGACACCGCTCGATCGATTTTCCTCGCATTAAAACCTCAGATTGACCCAGAAAGTGTGACAACAAAATCTTTAAAAAAAAATAAAAATAATCTTATAAATTTCATTAAAAAAATAACTGAACAACGTTTTACCTCATGGTGTAAACCACTGCGTAAAGGATTATATGTTTTAATAGGAGCAATAAAGTCACAAGGTGTCATTCTTGTTCCTTGATGAAGCATCTGATAAAATGCATGCTGCCCTCTAGTTCCTGCATCACCCCATGCAACAGGTCCTGTCTTGTAATTAACTTTTTTGCCATTTCGAGTAACGTATTTGCCATTAGACTCCATGTCAAGTTGTTGGATGTAATTAGGCAACCTAACCAGACTCTATTCAAAGAAAATATAAAAAATAATTTTTATTAGGCATTTTAATTAATACTTTATTTATTTATTTAATTCAATTACCTGATCATACGGTAAAATAGCATAGCTTTCACAATTATAAAAATTTACGTACCAAATGCCCAAAAGAGCTAAAATAATTGGAATCTAGAAAAATATATAACATTTATTTGAATAATAAATATATGATATAGTATTAAATTACATTTTTTTCTAACGGTGTCGCTCTAAAATGTTCATCCATAAAATTAGCACCAGCGCGCAGTTGATCAAATTTTTCCATTCCAATATACACAGCAATTGAAAGACCAATAGCTGACCACAGAGAATATCGGCCACCAACCCACTAAATAAAAAGAAAATATTAGATAAATGATCATTTTAAAATCCATTTTATTGCAACGTACATCCCAAAATCCAAAAACATTTGCTTCATCAATGCCAAATTGTTTTGCTGCTTCAACGTTTGTAGAAACAGCAACAAAATGCTTAGCAACTGCAGAATCCTGTATGATATGGGAGTTTACGATCAATTAATTTATAATAACAAACATAGTCACTTACAAATTTAGAGTGCGTTAAAAACCATTCTTTTGCTGTTATAGCATTTGTAATGGTTTCCTGAGTAGTAAAAGTCTAAAATAAAAACCACACTTTTTATTTTTAGAATACTAGTCGAACAAATGTAAACACTATACCTTTGAAGATATAATAAATATAGTACTTTCAGGATTGAGTTTTCGCAGTGTAGTTGCAATATGGGTTCCATCAATATTGGAGACAAAATGAACATCGGGTCCATCAGCTACCGTTTGCAAAGCTTCAGCAACCATCATTGGACCCTAGAAAATTTGTAATTTTTAAATCTTTATCAATATTACATTTTATTCATTAATTTTTTATTTTTATTTTTAAGTACCAAATCTGATCCTCCAATTCCAATATTGACAACATCAGTTATTTTTCTTCCAGTATAACCTTTCCATTTCCCACTTCGAACTTCATCTGTAAAAGTCCTGATATGCTTCAATTCTGCATTCACATCAGGCATGACCTTAAAACAAAAAAAAAATTAAAATTCATTATGTCAACGGAAAAAAAATTGAAAATCCATTTTTTTATTCTAAGACATAAAAAATTAATTAAAGAACTCAAAAAACTTACATCCTTGCCATCGACCCAAATTGCTTGGTTGGTCACATTTCTAAGAGCAATATGTAAAGCAGCTCTATTTTCAGTTGAATTGATTTTTTGACCAGAAAACATACAATCTCTTGCTTCTTCAACTTTCCTGGCCCGAGCCTAAAATTAATTTACACAAAAAACGTATTTATAATTTTATAATTTTTTTTATTCTTTTAAAATTTTTTTATTAGGTGCAATCAAACACTTGTTATTCATTTTTCTTCTACAAACTTCACACGTCGTTTGGCAACGACACGATAAATAAATGCGTTACAGAACCAAAAATATTCATAAGTAAACAGTTGTGTCTTTGGTTTCTAATATCGTGCTCACAGAACAAAAAAAATATTAGTCTGAGGAACATTGGCCTCAAAATGAGCTAGAAGGCATGCATGTGAACTCCTTAAAAAGGCATCTCATAGCTGTTATTCAGTGTTACTTTTTTCTGTTACTAGAAATAGAATAGAAAGAATTTACTGCTTACTTGCGATCTGATTATTACAAGGAAAAAATAAACTCTTCTAATGAAATAAAACTACTTTTTATTTTCATTCAATTATTTGATTAATTGATTTACTAAAAAAACTTAAGTAAAAATTTATTTGTACCAAATCAAAAAGAAGCGGCATCAACTCATCTGTTATCCTATTCTTGGAGTAGTCGAAAAGAATAAAGCCTTGTTTAAGTGGTTGAAGAATTTGACTAAAATATAATTTCCAATGCAAATTATAGCAACGAAAATCAATCTAGAATTTTGTATTATATATAAAATTATGTCTGACTGTCTAAAAGTTTATATAACTTAATGAGTACTTTAAGTGCACTAACTATTTAAAGTAGTAAAAGATTGATGCGTATTCTATTTTTTACTAAGTGGTGAAAATAAAACTTGGAATTAATTTTCGTATTTTTATTTAAATAAAAGCAAATTTTTTAGGGTTAAATTAAACCTATTTAAATAAAAATTGTAGATTCTCAGATATCTTTGGTACAATAACAAATAGTTGGATTTATTTTTGGAACAGACCAAATAGAACTGACTTAAATTTATTGCGTTCTACATTTAACTTGAAATTTCTGAAAATAAAAAATTCAAAAATAAAACAGCTAACTCCAAGTTGAAAAAAAAATAAAATTATGTTCTAGTCCCCGGAAATGTAAGTCTGGCTTACAATGTAAAAAATAAATTTGACCATTAAGCTAAAATGTCTGATCACGAAAGGTTATGTACCTGTGGATAAATGGAGTCATGAATTATAAGAATTGCGCTAATATGAAATTTAAGATTATGCTCTAAGGAGATGAAGTATATGGTTGTCCATGTGTAGTGTTTTATTTTGATTATAACTTACTGAAATCGATCGAATCGTTGAGCATCAGTCAAAAGCAATTCCTTGACGTTAATATTTGCTCCATTTTCGTCGTAATATTTCTGCAAAGCTTGCCAAGCAGGTTCATCTGTGAGCCAAGTCGTCTGCATCCAGCCCGCCATCTTTTCAAATGGTAAAATGCATTTGGCGCCACATACCATGACGTTTTAGTGAGGTTAACAGTAATTGTCGCTAGAGGCCACATTCATCCACAGTTACAGTAAATCTAATATAAAACTGTACATTCACTTAAAAAGTAATAAACAATAAAGAAATAAAGAAATAAAAATATTAATAATAATATAAACTCAATTAAATTAAATGTTAAAAAAATTACATATCAAATCATGATAAGCTTTTATTATTGATTATTGAAATTTCAATAAGAAAAGAGTAACAGAAAAGAGCTCTTTTAATTACTAACTTTTCATTCACATTAAAAACTAAAATTTTAATTTATTTCAAGCTGCGCAACAGTGAGATACAAATCACTCCTAGCATGCGACATCTTCCTGTACTTAGCCTGTATAAAACGCACTCTGCTGCTGTGCCCTCAAATCCTCAATTCCCATGCCCTCAATTCAGCTTTAGTGATGGAAGGTTGTCATTGGATTTCAGTGTCACCTGAAACGTGGTACGTTTTATTGTAGAAAAATGATATCTAAATTTCATGTTAGCGAAAGTAGAAATTTCATAACTAATTTAAAACTAACTTGCAAATTAATGTCGCGTTTAATTTACGTCTAGAAAATGAGTGTTTTGTTGAATAAATTATTTAGAAATACTTATCAACGTGTTAAGAATGAAGTACTTGTTTATACACAAAATTGTTTTACAATGTAGTTATCGTTTTAACTGTTACTTTGTTTTTCTTGACAAATTTATGCGGTTGTAATGCACACTTTAATTTGTGAATTAGGCTTAAGACTTTAAATTAATGTATTTATTTTTTATTTATTTTTTATTATTTTTTTTTAATATCCCCATCTATACATTAAACACTAATAAACTATGTAATAAGTTAACGATAAACGTTAATAACATGTCTTTAAATAAATATGAATTATTTCATATCAAAATGATGAAATACTTGTGAACCAAATAGTAATACTATTTTTTAAATCTTTTTATAGGTATAACTTCTCCATGACATAGTAAAACCATATGCTGAGGAAAAAATTAATATAAGATGAAAAAAAATTAATCAAATGCACAGAAGTTTATAATTTACCTAAAATAGCCTGTTACAGGAACTCAGTTGATGCCAATTTTGAAGCTATAAAGGACAGGAATAAAAACTTTGGTTAAATGACAAGATTTGCATTTAAAAAACATACAAAAGATATGTAAGATAAGAAGCATAAAATAATGAAGTGCCGCATTATTTTGCATTAAACACGAACACGATGGAAAACCTTCGACGTGTTTTTAACGTAGCAAAGATGTCTAACAAATCTTCGATTGGACAGACTGTATTTTACGATTCGCCTGTGACAGAATCAGCTGATAATTCTGAATTTATTAATACTGAAATGAAGGAAGATGACGGAGCTAACACTGAAAAATTGCGACAAGTGTATAGTGTTTGCAGTGCATACATTGAAGTAAGCAGACATTTATTTCTCAATTTGAATTTTAAAAATGTTAATTTTTATTATATTTCTAGTTGCTAATTGACCTGTGCCATACGGGAGTTTGCATGGCGAAGCTTCTAGAAGAAAATTTATTGCTGACGTCTGATTCGTCAGTAGGAACTCAGAGTGCTCAAGAAATGGCTGGCCATTTCGTTAACGTATGGAACAATTTGTCCATAAGTACCAAAAAACTTGTGTCTAATTTTGAAGATGAGGTGCTGGCTACCCTTCGAGAAACCGTTGTTAATAATCATAGTGAAAAAAGTTTCAGTGAAACCAACAACGTAATAATCTAATATATTTTTTTTTTTTTTAGAAACTAGTTTTATTTAATTTTGTGTTTATATATTTTTCTTTTTATTTTACAGCTTTTTGTGGCTTGTTTTTTAGCAATCATTCAAGTTCATTATCAGTTTTCCGTTTCCATGTTTGACTCTCTTATTCAGTTACTCTCTTCAGTTCCCAGTTTAGCGAAATTGCCCTTATTAGCTTCTATGCCATTGGAGTCTTCATTAAAGGAACCGTTAGATTTAATGTCATCTTGGACTGATTCGTTATCAGAAATGCAGAGAAATTTAATGAATTTACGGTTGCAGTTTAACAATTTCGATAGTGGAGTAAAAGATGACTCCAATCCTTGTTCTTCAATTAATCAGCCTTCTAAAAGACGATGGTCTTTTGGTGGATTACGCCAAAGTTCGTTAAATGACTGGTCGCCAAAACAGTGGCCTGCAGTTGGCAAACGGATGGAAATGGACAGCAGCCATATTCAAGGTCTTTGGCCTGCTGATAACGAAAGTTTAATGCCTCCTTCAACCGATGACTCGCGACCACCGTCATTTGATTTATCATCTAATACCAAAAGAGGAAGCACTGGTAAAAAAAAATATTGGGTTATAAATAAATGTTTACAAAAATTTAATTAATTGCTTTTAATTTCAGATTCTGAAAAGTCAAGTACTTTTGCTAGTAATGAAGAACTTCAGGATGTAATTAGTTTACTTTCATGCCAACCAAGTAATCCTTCTTCTCCTACTCCTGTTGATCAGTCGAATCAACTCGGTTCAAATAATGGCCAAAATCTATTATGGTCTACTACTCAATGCCCAACTTCAACTGGATTTGGCGTTGATCAACTTAAAAATAACAAACCCTCGTGTCGAAGCCAGTACGATGAGTTTGTGTCTTGGAATAAAGTTGACTCGTCACAGCAATATGGCGATTTGAGACTGCAATCTCTGTTCGAAGGAAGTGCATCTGAGCATCAACCAGCTGCTAAAAGCACAAGCTGGCCAGCGGAAACAAATTTGCAACAATTGCAGTATGAAAATGAATTAAAAATTGTATAAACATGTGTTACTAATTTATTGTTTATTCAGTAGCTGTGTTACAAAATCCAGCGATACACCAAATCCTGTAGCTTTTGCAACTCCAGAAATTTGTACCAAAGAGCCAGGATTCTTTATGGGTTTGGAGTTTGTTGGATCTGACTTGATGGCTAGTGTGAGACAGAGGTATTATACTACTTATTTTATTTATAATAGTTTTTATACTTAGTTTTTAATAAATGAAATATTTTTTTAGGAGGCACAGTAGTGGTGAAAGTTTATGTAAAACGAATCGAATGTCTAATTCGGCTTCTTATCGAACAAAGAGTATTGATGATATGATAACTGTGAGTATGAATTTATTTCAAGTGTATTTAATTATGAATAAATAGATGGAAAATTTTTTTGATAGGATGGTAAGTGCCCACGAGCAAATACATGGTCTCCGAAACAATTAAGTCCAAATACGACTTATTATTATGGTTATGAAACAGATGAAGCGTTATCAAAATCAGTAAATTGGGCTATGTCTGCTGAATTTCCTCAAGGTTTACCACCTTCAGGTTTTGATTGTAGAAACAGAAGCAAAATGGAAAAAAAGTATTATTTGTTTGGTAATCCGACATAAAAAAAATTTCGTAATTTTTGGTTAAAATTTATTAGTTTATCAGGTAGTATATATATCGGGAAATAAATTTACATATAAATATATATTATATTTTAATATTACTAATAAGAATTTCACAGTTCTAAAAGAATTGAAATTCTATTTTCATATGTTGCAAAAATGAGATGTGGATATGTTATGGAGTTGCTCAATTTTCATTAATTTTTACTATTTTGTTTCGTTATTTTTCAAATAACTGTTTTCATTAGTTCTTCCTTTAATTGCCAAAAGCTGTAATTATATTGAGGTACAAATGACTAAACAAGTATTATTCTGCAGATAATTAAGGTTATACATTTTGATTATTTAAATGTAACCAAAGAGCCAGTGTGACTTTGATTTTTAAATTTGGTTTAATTTTTAGAATTTGAGTTGGTTTTTGTTTTATCGACTTAGTTCTTTAAATATTTATGCATTAATGTTGTCGATGGAAAACTCCATCAATAAGTTGCTCAATGTTTACTACAGAAATGAGTGTTACCACAACTTCGTTTGCACTAATTGAGTACAAACTAGATATTGATTTCTTATATGTTGATTACTTTATTAATCTTTTTCTAATTAGTGTACTTACACCCAATAAAGTCTGAAAAATTCTTTATCTGCATTAAAATGTATATGTTTAACCATTACCAGAGTTATGTTTAAAATTTCTATATTTGATAACTATAAAAAGACTGGTTGAATTGAAAAAGATAATTAACAAAATCCAAAAAAATGTATTTATTCAAAAATAAATGTCAAACATAAAAATGCATTATGGATTTTTTTTTCTTAGAAATTTAATTTTTTCTTTTAAGTGCGATTTTAAACATTAAAATGTGATGCTTCTAAATGAAAAAATGTCTTGCTGCGACACGTCTTGGCATTTTTCCACGCTGTACACTGTATTGACTTAACCTTTCGAGTCCAAGGACAACAACATTTTTTTACTTCCGAAGTTGTTTTTATTTTTGGTTTAATTTGCGTAGTCTTTTAATTTGCTAATAAAACAAACCTGATTAAAACTAAATTTTTCTTGTTTTTAAATTAATATTTAAAGTGTAGTAAATTTTCAATTCATATTCTTTATCAGTTAGAAAATATACATTTTATTTAAGTTCTATAATGTGGTATACTACAAATGCAAATACATATAAAGAATAGTATCGACAATACATAATTTTATTTGAAATAAATATATTCACCAAACCAGCAAAAACTATAACTAAATATAACAACATAATTTACAACAAAAAAATGTAAAGTTATAACAAAAAAATTGAACTCCTAAGTTCGAGGTTCTGTAAGGCACTACTATAATATGATTAATCTCATAGTAACAAAATTAGCCTCTGGAATGTACTACAGTACAAAACACTGTACTACTAAATTACATAATTGTAATACTTTGTCGTGTAGTTAATTTCTTTTAATTTATTTTACTTCAGCTTCTGTTTCGACCGTTTTAACATTCAATGTTTCCTCAGCTTGTTCGTCAACTGTATCTTTGACGTTTGAATTAGTTTCACTTCCAGTGTCATTTTCCCCAATTTCTGATAAATCTACATTTGCACCATCTAAATCTCCAGATTGTTCCTCAGAGCTGCATTTAAGGCACCTAGAAAAATAAAACAAAATCAAGTTGAAACAAATTCTATTTAAATAATTTAGCCTTTTATATTTGTTTAGATTTTTTTGCTTTACTTGCTAACGTTAATGCCATAATTCAAGCAAGTATCTCCAACGCATTCACAACATCCATCATGAAACCAACGATAACTTGATGCTCCCATTGACGTACATGAACGTTTACATTTATTCCATGACATGCATTGGCTCATAAACGCCACAGTACAGTTTATGGCTTCTTCTTCATATTTATCGATATCTTGAGATGATGAAGATGAAACTTAAAAACAAAATTAAAAAAAATATCAGTTTATAAAATAAAAATTATAAAAATTAAATTAAACCTGCAATCATTTTTATTTCTCGGTCCAATTTCGGGCTGAAAAATGCTACATCTAAATGAATTGGGTAACTGTAAGCAACCCAACGTAACTGCCTGTCTTGTTCTTCCGTTAGAGCATTAAATAAGTCAGGTATCTTTTCGGGTAATTCTCCCACATGACTGTTTTTACCGAGAGGCACATCGGAGTCGTTTGAAATAGGGCACATTTCTGAACAAATAAAAAGTGACTGAATAAGTAAACTGAGCATAAAGATAATGCGTGGCGAAATCGTACCCATACCTACGCACGAACAGCACTCGTAGTACAAATCATCTAAACAGTTGTAACAGTCCCGACAACATGTGCAGTTTTTTAAATCACATTTGCATGATTGTGTTAACATACATTTGCTTACAATACTGGCGCAAATCGCTTCGTTACATGATGAAGATGCAAGTAAAATGTATTGAGACACACCGATGAGCACCAAAATATACAACGTGTGCAGTTTGTCCATTTTAAAACTAGAATATAAAGATAATGAAAAACATTAGTTACAAATAAAAACTAAGTATTTTTCTTCATTACGGGGTCAATTATTTCACCTGAAGTAAAGATTTGAATGAAGATTGACTATAGAATATTATTTTATCTCTCTACTGGTTTTTTAACTTTTAGAAATTTATGAGAAAAAATTTTAAATTAATTTATAAATAAATTAATTAGTTTGTATTATTTTTTGGAATTCATTATACCATTGCTCACTTTCAATCTGCACATAACCACCTGAAACTTGTTTTACCTTTGCATTATCGAATTCCTGATTCGAAAGTCAAAATGAAATAGATCTTTAAAAAAAAATAAAAAATTTACAGTTTCTTTTTCATTCCAAATTAAGGCTATTTATAACAAAGATATTTGTTTCAGTTCATGATCTTTCGAAATCAATTACACGCGCGAATGATTTTTTGGATCAAGAAGTCAGTGGTTTAGAAAAGGCGACGCGACGAAATGATCGATAACTTTCTCAAAACAGTTCTCACAAATATCTCTGTTGTTTAATAAATGCTACATCAATACTAATTAAGAACAAACAATGATAAGCAGTAAATAAGTAAAGAAATTGAAAAATATCTACGATATGAACGTGTTAGTAAAAATTCCTTACCTGATAGCTACTGTCCCCTTTAGCCTGAAGCGTGTTGATTTAAGTGCTTTGCTTGACTTGAGAATGGTTTTGCAACTGAACAGACTGCACTTGGTCAGCAGAAGAAATGCCGAAAATTCCTGAGTAATCTCTTGACATTTTTCACTTGAAATGATTAAAGCTATTTATACTGCATTTATATCCATATTGATTTTTTTGAACACAATTATGACACATTTTCGAGTACACTAATTACTATACATTCTAAAACGAAAAATAAAATTTTTAAAATTAATATTGTTGTAAAATTGATGTTTATGTATGAAAACAATTTATAAAGTAAATAAAAATTCTTTGACCATCTTTATTTTCCAATAAAAATCAAGTTTAAAAGTGTGTTCGTATTATGCTTACAAATGTATACACAAACAAAATAAATAAAACAACGTGTCCCCTGGCGACAAATGGACCAAGCTGACCGAACCCAGGTGCGTTTATACGTGGGCGGGAACATGAGTTCTTTGGCAGGTATTTATAAACATTCTTTCCCATCATTTCCCTTACATTTGGCGATTCCTTATTTAGTTGACACGAGCACACGACTACGATGGGACAACAGTTGCAAGCACGTATTATTTTAATACAGAACAAAAATTTACTTACAAAATAATTATTTAAGTAATTTCAGAGGGCATATCAATGTAAATAATTAATTGATTATTTAATCAAAAAAATAATAGAAAAAATACAAATTCATTCAGATTAGAAGTCATCATCCAGATCGACACGTCTTCTATCATACTATTAAAAAAATAAATAAAAAGACTATTATAAGAACATAATTCATAAAAATAAAATTAAAAAAAAAATCAAAAATAATTTAAATAATACCTTTACTGTCACTTTTTTCTGTGTTTTTTCAGTAACTTGTTCTAATAAATTAATTAAATCATCTTCAGAAAGCTATGTAAAAAGGAAATTGAATAATGTTATTAAAAGTATTAATTTATTCCTTAATAGCTTACTTTTCCCGGTAACTGACCCATTCGAGCCATATTGACCAGCATATTTTCTACCATTTGGGCTTTTTCAGGTTTAGCTATCGCAATTGTATTTACTAAGAATAAACACACACATTAGAAAAAAAATCGTACATTGTTCATTTAAAAATAGTAAATTTATATAAAGAGATTGCTGCTAGCAATGTTAAACTTACACCTTGCGCGTGCCTTTTGGTCCAACACCTGAGATAATATAGAGTTTTTAATTTCATGTTCTCTGGCTTCAGCTTCTTCTTTATTTTTATTAGTGTTCTATAATTGAGTCAAAGAATATAATTATTTTAAAATATTTGTACATTAATGTGGTTTAAAATAGTTCTATAATTTTATTTAAAACATTTATAAATCGTACAAATAATTATGATCATTCACCTGCTGCTGTTGCTGTTGTAATTCAGCTAAACGTTTGGACCTAATAGCTTGGAGATCGTCGTCAGCCATTTTGATTCAGTTCCTTTATAATAAGAAATATCAAAATCTTTTTCCAGTCAATTTAGACATTAAGTCAATAGTAGTTAAACGCCTATTTAATACACAAGTAATCTGGAAAATGCCAAGTTATATTTTTAATACTTCTCACAAGATGACGTTGTAACACAATTTACTACAAAATTTAGTGATGTCACCACATGTCAAACTCGCTTCATTACATCACATTTTATTACAACTTTTACAAGCAATTTCAAATTTCACTTTGGTTTTACGTTTAAATTACATTATTTGAATTTTTTAAGCATTTTTTTTATTGAAATGTAATATAGTGTTTTGTAACGTTTATTTAATAAGTTATGAAATCAATTGTAAATTTATAAGAATTATCTCACAATATTTTAATTATTGGCAAATAAATTCAACTTTTAAACTGGAGATGATAAAAAGTTTTATTTAATAATTTTTAAAACTAATTGGAAAAAAATTATTAAGTGATAAAAATACTTAGAGAAAAATATTCAATACAGCTTTTAATTGTTTAAGTAATCTTGGTAAACAAGTGTGTTACATTTAACCTATTTACCATAAATGGTGTTGATTTATTAATGTACGTATGACATATCATTAAATCTGTACAAATATGTTATTTCCTATTGAAAAATGACCTTTGTATAGTTTGCCATTCATTTGTTTATGGCTCTAACTAATATTAGTTCTAATTCTGTATTCCCAATGTAATTATATTTTCTTTCACTTTTAGATAAAAGTTGGAATAGTTTGCTTAGAAATAAGTATTTTCTATAATTTAAAAATAAATTGTATGATTATTTTTATCAAAAATCAGAAAAAATCTTTGATAAGAATTTATAAGACAGAATTTAATGAGCAAATTAATTATAGCCATAAATATTCAAATACCGTATTCTAAATATTCAAATTAAAATACAAAACTTAATTCTTATTAACAACAAATTGGAATTTGAAACTGCCTCGCAGTGGGAATGATAAAATGTGAGAGAAACGAAAAAGATTTTTTGATAACAATTGACAGAGTCAGCTTTTGAGAAATGTTTGCAACATTTTTAGTTGGTAATTAATGACTTCTAAACATTATGATTTTGAAAAAGATTTAAAAATTTCGTGTTAATTTCGGATTAGAATAACAATTAGGACTGCTGATTCGTTTTTCAGTTTTTAAACCTAGCATCTCAGTTAGCACGGCTTTCATATAAGAGTGAATTTTTTCTAAAGAGCCCTCTTTTAATAAATTCATTTTTTTTTTATAAAAGCCAAGACAAAATACATATTGATTGGCTTTGTCGTTTGTCATCCAGGATTGCACCAGGATCTGTAATTGTTCTGCTATCACATTCACACGCGTATTACAGCGCCGTAATTTGACTAGCGTTAAAATTTTAATTAAACCACATATCCGTTTAAGGACTTTGGTTTAAGGTAATATATTTTAATCATTTTAATCATATTCACCTAGTGTACGTTTAGTTTTTACAATTTTTATAATAAAATTTGTGCTTATTGAAGCTTAGATAAATTAGTAAAAAAAAAATTAACAATAAAAAAAATTCGTTTCGATAACGGCGTATTTTGAATAAAATTTATTTTTTCGTGTAGAACGAGAAATATAAATTAAACAGTAATTAGCCTATTGATTAAATTAAAATAAAATAAATTTTTCCACGATCAAAATTTGCCTAAATTTCTTCGGAAACATAAAATCAGATTACGCGAGTACACGGTTCGAGAGTAAAGTCTTAAAAATCTGAGCATGCGTGATCAATACTAATCGTTCCATTCAAGCCACACAGGATCCACTGTGAGGCTTTTAGAGTATTTCGTCTCTTCATTTATTTTTTTTAATATTCACCTTGACTATCTTTGGAGTTGTTATCACTTTGAAGAGGACACGGCGGGCTGGACAGCTATTTCACGCGGTCCATTGAATGGATCCAAACATTGGATGGTACCAACCTGAACAGCAAGGACCAGCGCAAAAGTTGTGGTCGCGCATTTGGGAAACTCAACAACGTTTGCAAAATATGGACTTGAACAACGCCAACAACGATTACCTCCCACTACACAACGTTACCAACCATGTGGAAACGTGTTTACGTACGGCGAGACAGCAAAACAACAACAATTTTATCGGTAATCTTTACTACAACCGGACCAAGAGGAAAAGGGGCAACCCCGCCTCAACCTATGGCCTGAATGAAAATTCAGACCTGATCGGAGAATACGGTGGATTACCATGGAAAAATCCTGCCAAAGGATATAGCACAGGAATTATTGGGTAAGGGAATGTAATTTAATGGAAATGCGAAAAACGTGTATGCCTTAAATGGCCGAAAGTTCATGCCTCCATGTTAGGCCTAAAGCTGATCTTTCCTTGTACACTACCGACAAGGCGACTTAACTTATGTCACCATTAAATAATCAAC
>JAQFZN010000191.1:0-41729 GCA_034687075.1 Geophilus carpophagus
CAGTGGAATCCATCCTGTCTGTGTTGGTTTAGTGCTGGTTTACAACTGGCATGCTTTGATTGTTATCTAAACCCACATGTGGTGGTGTTTAGATAACAAAAGTAATGACTTTATTGATTAAAAAATGTTTATCTTGTTGTTTTACGTTGGCGGTCAAAATGACCGCTAATGGTTGTTCCAGCTAGTTGGAAATCCTGGTTGTTCTAGTGTTAAACCTCAATTTTTTTATACAAAATATAAGGAAATTAATCTTGTTATTATTTCTTTTAACATTTTAAATATTTATTTATATGGGATTTGGTTATTTTTTTTAGTTATGACTAAACAAGATGTAAATGAGAACCAGGACCTGAATCTTGACCCAACTGATCACACAGTGGGTGATGAAGATCTAAATATCTTAAAATTATTTGCCATTTGGTGCACATTTATTTGTTCCAAGAGTAGAGCTAGAGCCATCTCCTCTGATCATACCTCCAGAAGATAACATTCAGCTGAACAGGGAGTCACAACTGTTGTCACTCTTGGATTTTGATTAAACTTGGCAGGATTGTAGCCCATGGTCTAAAAAACTTGGAAAAAAAATTTGGGGGGGTAATGAACAGGGGAAGAGAAGTTATGGTGAAAATAGTTTTCTGTGGCTTGGATTCATTGCAGTTGGTGCGAGAAAACATTTTGCTTTCAACATCTTGTAAACAATGATGAAACTCATGGCTTTCATTATCATGATTATTAATTTTTTTTTGCATTTCATTATTACTGGTTTAATTAAAAATTTTATTTCATTTTATAATTTACAATTATTATTATTATGTCTATTATTATCTCGTTTGTAACTATTAAATCATTTTATCATTACAAAAGTAAAAAACAATGTTTTTCACTCTTCCATAGACTTTACACAGAAAACTAATTTCCCCATAACTTCTCTCCCCTAAAACCCAGGTGCGTCTTATACATGAATACTTATTTTTTAAACTAACAATATGTAATATAGTAATATATGTGTGTATATTAACATAATATATATAAAATATATAAACACAAACACAGGTTTTTTCATGGTTTTTAGGTTAAAAAACTAACTGCGTCTTATACACAGTATCGTCCTATACGCGGGTATTTACAGTAAATCTAAAAATTTAAAAATTTCTGTAGATGTTCAGAATAGGGTTTTACATATTATAAATAAAATTTGTAAAAATTTTCTTTTAATTAAAAAAATTATTAATGCAAATTTTTTGCCCCTTAAATTCCCAGCTTAAGAGTTTTGTTGTTTTCTCTGCAAATTAAGATTTAGTTAAAGCACCACCTATATGTAGAAATAAGTACTACTAAGCAGACGAATTGTCTGAGATATGTGCCCGATTGTCTGAGATATGTGCTGAACCATCTGGTTTCGATTATTTTGACCTTTGACCCCAGAAAACTACTACAATTCAGAGACACTGTCAAAGGTCAAAATGCTGGTCTTTGTTTTATTTTTGACAGTTCAGGCCATCTAGTGTTAGTTTTTATATGCATGATTACCATGGGTATAATTCTAAAGCACTGCTGCTAGGAGTAATTAAAAAGGTGATTACAGTCACTGTTGGCAGTCTTCTACGTTGGTTTGAAAGGTCAGTTTTCTGAGGGTTAAGCACTACTTGGCATACCCAAATGTGCCATGTAGTTTGAAAGGCAGACACATACTATTTATTCTCTTTGACCATACTGTGGCAACTGCATGTAGTTTAAAATAAAACATAAAAACAAAATGTAAAACCATTTTATTGATAAGGACAAACATCTACAAACATAAATAATTTTTACAAGTTAATTTTGTTTATCTAATTTTAAATAGACCTATATATCATTAAATTAAAGGAAATATAGAAAACAATCCTACAGCAACCATTTGCATACTTTTAACTAATCAATTAATTAGAAATGTGCAAATTGAATTGGGAAAATTTAACAATAAAATTGTAGTCTTAAAAAAGTTGGCAATTTTCCCATAAAAAAGCAGCAAATATTCGTTATCTGAAAAAAAGTAAGTATCATTTTAAGTACCTTTACTAGTATACTCAATATATATATAATATTTACCTGTACAAGTTTTACACTTTTTTTAATCAAAGTGTTCAAATATCGTCTTGAGTGAATACATTGAGTGAAAAGGTAGCTTTACTCTGTTCTCCCTTCTTGTTTGCCAAAATAACCGAATACTGACCCACGTCAGTTATGAGTGCGTTCGGAATTTCCATTGAATATTTTTTCTTCCCCTCAGCTGTAAATTTAAATCGACTGGATGCTTCATCTATCGCTTTGTTATCTTTCATCCAAGTGACTTAAAAACAAAATTCATTTTCAGTTAAACATTTTGGTAATGAATATTTACGGTTCTTACCTTTGTTAGGTGGTTTCTCAGATTCCACAATAAATTTGACCTCTTTTCCCTCGACTACAGTCACAGACTGTGGAAAAATTGATATTTTTGGCCCTTTTATTTCTTCATTTGGAACTGAAATCCGAAAACCATTATTATTATTATTATTATTATTATTATTATTATTATTAATATTTTTATTTTTACCCAGAACAATTAGTGTACAGCTGCTAAACGCTTCTCCTGCATCATTGAACGCTTCACACGTGTAAGTTCCTCCATCTTCAGGAAATATCTCAGCAATCACCAATTTATAAACATCACCAGCTGCTGTTTCATATTGAAAGTCTTTGCTCGGTTTAATTTCTTTCTCATCATGAAGCCAGACAACTTCAAACTTGCATTGTCCTTTAATGGTACATGTCAATGTCACCGCTTCACCATCTTTCACCACTCTACTCTTTACATGATCGACAATTCTTGGTGGTTTGTCAGCAGCAGGTCCTTTAGTAGTAGCTGCAGCAGCTACTTGTTTCTGCTCCATAGCTGTAAACAAAGTACAAATAAATCACTTAGTTTAAGAATTATCTACAGAATTGTTACGTTCGACTGTAAGTTTTCCTTTAGTTTCTGCTAGACCCATCGAATTTGTTGCTTTACAAACGTACACACCCTCATCTTCAGGAAACACTTCATTAATACTTAAAGTTGCAACTCCTTGTCTGTATTTAAGATCAATAATGTCAGACGAACTTAACACCTGCAACACAAATTACTTAAATTATCAACACAAAAAAAGCACAAGTTGCATATTGTTTACCTCCCCATCTTTATACCACTCTACTTGAGGATCAGGATCACCTCTGACCTCACATTTTAACAAAAGCGCCTCACCGTCTTTAACCTTAAGGTCCTTTAATTCCAATACAAATTCCGGAGGACACATCATCGAATCATCTGGAGGAACTATATATATATATATACAAAACAAAACAAAACTGTTGTCAATTCCAGTCTATTATAATTCTTCCTACTCAACAACTTACGTTCCAGTTCTTTAGTAGCACTACGAGACCTGGCTGGACTTGTCGCATCTTTCTTGCCATATGGTTTTTGTAATCGTTTTGCTGCAGATTTCACATCGTCTGATTTGCTAGGTTTGACTGCTGGTTTAGAAATTGGTTGTTGCGGTGCAGATTTCACAGTAGGTTGTGAAACTGGTATTGGCGATGCTGATGTTGGAGGTGGGAATTTGTATTCAAACCTACGGTCTTCTACTATAACTTCACAGTGTGTTTCGTCTTCGCCTAAGTGGTTAGTTGCTACACAAGAATATTTTCCAGCGTCGTTCACGTTAACACTTAATATTTCCATGGTAACTACACCATCTGAGTGAGTTTGGGTAAATTCATATTTGTTAATTTCATGGTGTCCCTTATACCATTTCACCTATAAATTGTATAAAGTTATGTATATAGCAATTAAATACAAATAACTAATTATACTTCTGGAATTGGTTTGCCAGCCAAGCAGCACAAAAGTTTGACGCTGTTTCCAATTTGAATGACACGTGGCCGTAACAAGAAAGTAAAACAAGGTGCAGAATCCAATGGTTCTACCCATAAATTGTAGTCCAGCTGTTGTCTTCTCCTCCTAATTAAAAATAATGTTATTAATTACAAATTTTAACATTTGCTTAATATAACACTAATTACTTAGATGGAAGTAAATCTGGTTTGAACATTGGAACTTGTTTTGGTATAGCTTGAACATTGAGAAAAACAGGTTCTTCTCTTGATCCCCAACTATTCTCTGCTCGTATGATGTATTCACCACGATCCTCTAATTTACATCGATTGATAATCAGCGAATAGTCATCCCCTTGATAACGTTTCATAAATTTAACACTCTGTCTCAATTCCACGTTGTCACGGTACCAATACACTGTTGGCGGAGCTGTAGCGATTACCCTGCAATAAAACTTTGCACTCTGCCCTTCAAAAGTGAATGCATTATGAGGTCGAATGACGAAGCGAGGAGCTGCTTGTCGGCGATCTGCAAAACAAATATAATACGTTTTACATTAATGACTTTTTATCCTGACTTAAAAAAGATGTTACTATACCAATTATATAATCCTGCAATCTGTATTTCTCTTCATGTAGTTTCCGCAGCGAACTGTAATTGGCAATGTGACCGATGGGAAGATAGAAGTTATCCCAGTTATCCTGCAATGTATCAAATTCAATTAATAATTAGTATACTTTACTTTAATCATCATCTTTACATATTTAGCTCGTATTTTATTTCTGTAATTAATATGCTGGTGTTTTGAAATGATATCAGTGCGCCCGCTCAAATCGCCCTTAAGCCAAGCGTGCTCTAAACATTCATGAGCAGTTAATCGTTTCCTACAAATAATATTAGTTTCAATTTGTGAATTGGCAATATCATTTCTGTATTTAAATACTCTTTGTTTTTAAGAAGAAGCCTTCGAATAAAATCTTTAGCTTCGTCCGAGACTTTGGAAAACGCATCTGAATCAAAATCCCAGTCACATGCTTTTACATTCTTCAATGTTTCAATATCATTTTCGCCAGCAAATGGTGATAAACCACTTAATCTGAAATAAGGAAATTATTTGTTTAACTTTAAACTTGATAATCGTTAAAATATTATTTTACTAACAAGACATAGGCCATCACACCGACTGCCCACATGTCGGTATAGAATCCAACTGCTTCACGTTCAACTATTTCAGGTGCAGCAAATTCAGCAGTTCCAGTTGAAATTTTGACAATTTCGTTTGGATCAAGTTTCGTTGCTAAACCAAAATCAATGAGTTTAATGTTTGTGCTTTTCTTCGTTTGACACATGATATTTTCAGGCTAAATAAAATTGTAATAAATAAATAAATAAATTTAATCATTTGTGGGAATTTTAAGTATAATTATACTTTGATGTCCAAATGAATTATATTTTTTTCGTGCATATGTTTAACTCCTTCGCACAATTGTCGCATGTAATTAATTATTTCAGCTTCTGACATTTTGTAGTCATCAGCTGTGATTCGTTCGAATAATTCGCCACCTGACATACTGTACAGAACAATATAATACTGGTTATAGAAATATATTTCATATTAAAAATGTAAAATTTACAATTCGTAAATGAGAATCATCTCGTCATCATCCTCGAAAGCATCGTGAAGATTAATCAATTTCGGATGATGTAACTGATTCATAATATCAATCTCTTTTCTAATTAACGTTTTTTCCATCGGATGTGATACGGGAATAAATTTGGCAGCGAAAACGTGGCCTGTTTTCTTTTCACGGCATCTGTGTACCACTCCAAAAGCTCCACTAGAAAACAAATTCAATTAATACAAAGATCTTCTAAACAAAATGTTAATTTTTTTGTTTTTACGTTCCAATTTCTTCGAGAATGTCGTAATAATCATAAACACTATCAGTTTTAATATCCACAGGTTGAGGCACAAATTTCGAGTAAATATCAAATACTAAGTATAAACAATAACAGAAATTATTATAATAAAACCTATATACATATATATACAGTATATATATATATACCATAGGCATCGTAATTATCCACTTTTTCTCCTTTTCCACGAATTTTTTTCCCAGTTGCATCAACTAAAAAATAAAAAAATGAAATTAAAAAATAATTATAAACACAAAAATCGTAAAAATTACTAGTATATGGCTTCTTTTTCACTTTGTCTTTTTCGGACTCCTTCGTTTGAATGATAGCAGTAACTTCGCTCGGATCACTTCTTCCATACACATTTTCAGCAAATATTCGGAAATCGTACTGCTTTTTCGAAGCTAAACCAGTCACATTATGCGCAGTCAATCTTGTATTTCCACATCGAATCCATGTTTGCAATGGCTGTTCGCGCTTCTCTATGATATAATTAGTGACCGAGCTGCCACCATCCCATGCAGGTGGTTTCCAACTGAGCACAACCGAATCGTGATATATCGTATCCACAGATGGAAATCGTGGTGGATCCGGTTTATCTATTTTATAAATATCAATGTAATCATTTAATATTCATACGATTTATAACAATATAAGTTACCATTGATTTGTATATTAATAGTCGCACTATCCACACCAAGTTCGTTATCCGCAGTAATTGTGTAAGGTCCACTGTCCACTTTAGTCACATCTCGAATAATTAGAACAGCATGCCTTTCTTTAGTTTCCACGTGGTAATGACCACCGCTTTCAATTTCTTCAGCATCTCTACTCCATTTAATCCTAGGTCTTGGATTGCCAGTGAACGGAATCTTGACAGTAATGTTTTCTCCTTTGTCAAAGTATGCCATTTCTCGAAATCTTGGTGGTACCCTAATCTTTGGTGCCGCTACAAAAAATGGAACAAATAAATTAATTTTTATATAATTTACTAATTGATTACAAAAAATATACTTTTTATTGTTAATTCAGCTCTGGAGGTTCTCGCTCCTCCTCTGTTTACAGCTCGACATACATATTCGTCAGCATCTTCCCCAAACACTTGATTAATAGCAAGAGAATAAAGGTCTCCTTCTTTAAGCATTTGGTACTTGAATCCTCGTGAGATTTCTCGCAGTCCTTTATACCAACTAATTTCGGGACTCGGATTTCCGATAACACGACACTGGAATTGTGCTGCTTTATTCTCAATGGCCATGACTGGCTTTAATGGTTGAATGAATTCTGGTGGTTTTGCAGCTATATTAAAAAAATATATATATCCAATAAATATAAAATTACATTTATATAAATTATCAATCAATACCGTGTGGATCTACAATTTTAACGCAAGTTGATGCACTCGATGGTTCGCTTAATCCTGCCTCATTCGTTGCAAATACTCGAAATTCATACTGACGATCTTCAATCAAGTTACTAATATTAATTTGCGTTGGCTGACAAATAAACTGATTGACTTTCTGCCAAGTGAGCATTCCAACTTCTCTTTTCTCGATGTAATAACCAGTTATTCGTGAACCACCATCTTTATCTGGTTTGTCCCATTCCAAATTGACGAAATCACCACCAATTTCAGTCACCTTTGGAATTCCAGGCGGACCTGGAGGATCTGAAGAGAAATAAAAAATAAAATTAATAAAATTAAAAATTAAAAAATAATTTTTTATATATATATATATACCAAATGGCAGTTTGGCTTTAATAGGATTAGGCCCTTCAAGCGGTACGCTATAGCCATTCTCATTGACAGCCATCACACGAAACAAGTATTCCTGGTTCTCGGTTAACCCTTGAACGGTGAACGTAGTATCCTATATATAAAATCAACAAATTATTATTTTATATAGTCATGTTTGTTTTGCAAATTATATATTTAACTCACTTTACACATGGTTGTAGCAATGACCCATTGTGGTGACGTAATATCCTTTCTTTCCACTACGTAATGAGTAACTCTGCATCCTCCATCGAACGCTGGCTGCTTCCAAGATAGAGTAGCCATGTGTTTAGTAACGTCACTCACATTCAGGGGTCCCTGAGGAGGACCAGGAAGCCCTGTTATAGAAACTGTAAAATCGGCTTCGTCTTTGCCGCTCTCGTTTTTCACAACAATTCTATATCTGCCAGCATAGGTTTTCTTAATTTCCTTAATGAACAGAATGACGTAATCGTCAAATACAGTGAATTTGAAATGTTGATCTTCGCCAATAGGGACTCCGTCCTTCAAAAACTTCACTCCGAACGGTTCAGTACCGCTGAAATAAATCTTGATCTTAACATTGTCGCCTTCAGGATACGAAAGGTCCCCAGGAAGTCGCTCAATTTTCGGAGGAGCTGCAAATAAATTGTAATTATATTCACAAACAAACACATGTTAAAATTTATTACTTGAAAGTCGCAGTCGAGCACAAGTAGTTTCTGAACCAACAGCATTATGGGCTAGACAAATGTATTCTCCTTCATCCGATTCCCACAATTCGGTGAAAACCAACTTGAACACACCATTCGATTCGGAAATTTTAGTTCTGTTTCCATGAAGAACTGGCAATCCATTTTTATACCATTTAGCATTCGGTGTTGGTTTACCTTTAGCTTCACAGTCAAATGTTACCGTTGTTTTCAAGCTCGCGTATTGAGTCACTAACTTTCGAATGAATTCTGGCTTTTCTCCATCTATTAAATAAATTAATTATTCAAGTATACCACCTTACAAAAGAAAATTCGAGAAAAATATTTACCAATTATTTCGCACACTCTTATAGGAGTACTGCACGAACTTGGTTCACCTTTTCCATTTGCGTTAAGAGCAAATATTCGAAATTCGTAGTTGCCATTTTCGATCAAACTTATAACGGTATAAGAACAGTCTTGAACGTTGTAATCATTGGCTTTAATCCAAGCAATGTTGCCAACTTCCCTCTTCTCGATGTAATATCCAGTGATTTTGCTTCCTCCGTCGTTTCTCGGAGGATCCCATTTGAGATCGACATAATTCTTTCCCACTTTGACCACATTTGGTGTTCCAGGAGGACCAGGAACACCAGATTTCGACTTCAATTTAAATGTCGATGTTGGTGGACTTGGTTTACTAAACCCTGCTGCATTTTTAGCTTTAACGCGGAATTCGTATTCTTGTCCTAAAGTCAGCCCTGGGACAGTGAATTGTGTTTCTTTGGTAACTTGTTCGTTGGCTGTTCGCCAGTTAGATTCCGTTGGTTCACGATATTCCACACGATACCCTTGAATTTTACTGCCGCCATCGTTACTTGGTCGATTCCAACTTAGATTAACCGACGTGTCTGTCCAATCTGTAATTCTCGGTTGTCCAGGTGCATCAGGTATATCTGAAATTAATTAATTCAATTAATTTCATTTATATATATATATATATATATATATATAATCATTTCGTTATACTGAATGGGAATTTTGCAGTGATCGTTTTGTCCAGGTCTAATGGATCACTCAAGCCGTATTGATTCTCAGCTCTGATGCGGAAATTGTATTTTTTATTTGGTTCCAACCCAATCACATCGTAATGGCAACTTCGTACAAAACTGCTCATCTTAGTCCAAGCCTTTTTAAAAAAATCAAGTCATTTTTAGATATTTAGATATTTTATGCAGTTAATATATAATACTTTGGTGTTGGGATCGAGTTTTTCAATAACGTAGTTAGTAATCATGCTTCCACCATCGTCCAAAGGTGGTCTCCAAGATAAGGAACAAGTCTCAGGTGTGATATCGTACACATCCAAAGGTCCTGTCGGTGGTCCCGGTTTATCTAAAAAAAAAAAACAAATTAATTAATTCATATAGTAGTTGCCCACGATTTGAAATTATCTATAATCTTATTTACCAACTACTAATACACGACAAGATGCCGCATCAAATCCCTCATTGTTGGTCAAACGAATGGTATACTTTCCAGACTCGTCTCTTCTTGCTGACTTATTAGTAAACACAGCACCGGTGATATTAAAATCAAACATTATCCTATCGTCAGGGTAAACTTCAAGTCCATTCTTAAATAAATCAAATATTTAATAATTCCACTATTCAAATAACATGAATATATAATTAGTAAAACTTACCACAGTCCAAACAACTTTAGGTTTAGGGTTAGCAGTGAATGGAACATTTATGTTAAACTCTTCTTTAGCCAGTACCACAATATCACGAATGGTCAAATCCCCTGTAATTTTGGGTGCAACTGTCAAGACAAAAATTATTTAAAAATTCTATTTTGCAAATTGTAAATGTTTATTGTATATACATGGTGGTGGTCGAGCGAATATTCCATCTGAATTAGAACTCCATGGACCAGGACCAGCAGCATTAATTGCGCACACACGGAATTGATATTCATGATTCTCCGTTAAGCCAGTGATGCGATAATTCAAATTTGCAACTGTTTGATGGCACGCTCTTGTCCAGTTATCCTCACCCACCTGTGACAAAAATAATAAAATAATTAAAATTGCTATCATTTTAATTAATAAATAAATAAAAAACAAACCCGTCTCTTCTCAATATTATATCCAGTTACTGGACTTCCACCATCATTTCGTGGCTTGGTCCAGGCGATTGTGATAGAATCTTCAGTTGTTTCAATTGCTCTTGGTGTTCCAGGTGGACCAGGTGGATCTTAAAAATAATAATAAATTAAATTTCAAATTTCTCACAATTCAAGTATAATAATACCAAATGGATGTTTAGCTCTGATGGGTTCAGATGTGATTGCAGGGTCGCTTGTTCCGTACATGTTTTCAGCCATAACGCGGAAATCATACTCCCTTCCAACAACAAGATTACGTGCTCTAATTTGAGTTCCAGTACAGTAACTGGCAACCTTGATCCAAGCACTCGTTCCAACTTCTTTTCTTTCAACTACATAGTTGGTTACGTCAGCTCCTCCATCATCTTTTGGTGGCTGCCATCTGAGAGTGAGAGAATCGCCTTCAATATCCTGGGCAAAGATGCCTTCTGGTGGAGATGGCCGATCTAAAACTGTAACTCTGCAGGACACCGTATCAAATCCAGACTTATTTTTCAGGTATAATTTATACGTTCCAGTGTCATTCCTTTTTGCTTTTTCTGTAGCCAACAACACATTTTTATCCGTAACCTATAAGAAATAAAAAACCATCAAATCTTTACGTGATAAAAAATACAATTAAATACAGTATAATACCCTCGATGTAATTCTCGGGTCTTTGTCACTTATTTCCTTTCCATTATTTGTCCATTCAGCAGTAGGCAATGGGAAGCCAGTAAATGGCACGTTAATTGCAAAATCTTCTCCAGCTCTGACAGTAATGTCTCTTATAGCTCCAGCATCGATTCTAGGTTTGTCTACAATCAAATCATATGTTCAATTATATTCAGGTAATTGGAAGCAAGTGTTAGTTTTACCTGGTTGATCTTCAACCAAAACAGCTTTTGATGGTCGACTAGGTTCACTCTCTCCTACATCATTCATAGCTACAACTCGAAATTGATATTCTTCACCTTCTTTCAAATTAGGAACAGTAAATGACAAATCGGTGGTTGGCACTGTGTTCACTGGATCCCAACCAGTTGCACCTTTCGGTTTCTTCTCTACCAAATATCCCTGAATCTTACTACCGCCATCATTCACAGGTTTATTCCACGAAACTGTGACTGAATCTCGAGTAATCTTGTCAATTTTAGGTGCATCCGGCGAATCTGGCGCAACTATTTGAAAATAATGACAAGTAATATTAATTATAACAAACATTATACATACACATCACGTATATTATTTACATTTACGATCTTTGGCCACAACTGGTTGACTCGGTCGACTAGGCTTTCCTGGTCCTGCATCATTGACAGCCAAAACACGAAATTCGTATCGACCACCACTGCTTAACCCAGTTGCTGTAAATTGGGTGCCAGATGTTGGAAAACTATTCACTTTAGTCCAATCGTCGCCTCTTTCTCTCTTTTCGATTAAATAGCCAGTTACAGGTCGACCACCATTATTCTCAGGAGGAGTCCATTGTAAACTAACGGACGACGAGTCGTAATCAGTGACTTTCGGTTGCCCTGGTGCATCAGGAGCATCTGCAAGAACAAATAACAATAATAATAATAATAATAATAATAATAATCATCGTCTCCTATTTAGTACATACCAAATGGATTTTTCGCAATAACCGATCTTCCCTCTAAAGGTTCACCAACACCATACATATTCTCAGCTGCAACTCGAAACATATAATGCTTTCCCTCTTCCAGACCTTTGACCGTAAAATTTGTGGATGGGCAATAGCCACCGACAGGAGTCCATTTATCAGTTCCAACTTCACACTTTTCGATTGCGTAACTAGTCACTTCGGATCCTCCATCATCTAGAGGAGGTTTCCAGCTTAAAGTAACACTGTTGTTAGTCACATTATCATAATGCAAAGGTCCTTGAGGTGGTCCCGGTTTGTCTGATTATAATTTAAATATTTAAAAATCAACACAAAACTGACAATAATAAATAATATCAGTACCAAGAACAATGACAGTTAAGTCTCCTGCATCGGTACCAAACGCATTCGAAGCCGTAATTGTGTATTTTCCACTGTCATCGCGTTGGGAAACAGGAATATGTAAGGTTGCCATATCGTCGCCCGTTGTGGTCTGTTTTTTCGAATAATTACATTTATAAGTTCTAGATAAAATAAGTCAACACAATTATTAATCTTGTCATACTTCCATTCTGCTAGATGGTGGTAAGGATTTATTCTCTTTCGCCCAATCGATAGTTGGAATGGGAGCTCCAGATATAGGAACATTAATTGTGAGTGGTTCGCCAGCACGAACTCGGATTGTTTTGCCATGAATTCCTTCCAAATGCACTTTAGGTTTCTCCTTCATTGGTTTAGCGTCGATTGGTCTAGATGGATCGCTCGGATCACTGCATCCAGCTGCGTTGCGAGCTATGACCCGGTATTCGTATCGATGACTGTCAGTTACTCGATCATCATCAAATTGGGTGCCCTAAAATAATAAATATATCTAAATAAAACGGCAAAGTAAAAAAAATATATAAATAAATACCGAAACGGGAGATCTATTCACTCGAACCCAGCGATTGGCTTTGGTATCACGTCGCTCAATGTCATAACCTGTCACAGGAGATCCACCATTACGAGCAGGTGCAGCCCATTTAATCTTAATGTGATCTCTACTCGCATCAACAGCTTCTGGAGTGCCTGGTTTGCTAGGCACATCTGTAATCAATCAAAATGTAATAACGCAATTAAATTGTGAGATATACAATTATTTTTTCATGTTTCTACCAAATGGATTCTTTGCCAAAACTGGTTTTGTAGTTACTAAGGGTTCAGATGTTCCTTGGCTATTCTCTGCCATCACCCTGAACTCGTACTGCGTGCCTTCGATGAGTTTAGGCACAACACACGAAGTCGACTTTGGATCAACATGCATCAGTGCTGGAACCCAACCACCGCCATGAGTGACATCACGTTTTTCAACAACATACGCCCTACAAAAAAAAAATAAAATAATGGAATTTATAAATTATAAATGAAAAGCTAAATTAAATTACGTGACATCACTGCCACCACTGTCCTTAGGTGGTCGCCACGTAAGTGCAACACTATCTTTATTAACATCAGACACTTCTAAAGGTCCTTCTGGCGCGCTAGGTTTATCTAAAAAGGAAAATAAAATTAATTAATTACCGGTAATTTAAAAAAAAATTCAAAATTTTAGTTTAACTTTACCTAAAACAATGACTCTGAAAGTGCCCTCGTCAGTTCCATGCTCGTTTTTCAATTTCAGTGTATAGGTGCCACTGTCTCCTCTTTGTGCATCGACTGTGTGAACAACGGTGTGTTCGCCAATAGCACTGATGGTGGTTCGAAGACCCGATTTCAGTTCCTTCTCGTTGACTAGCCAAGTAACTACAGGCGTAGGTTCACCTATGAACGCAATATCCAAATCCAAAATATTGCCTGCTTTGATCTTCACTTCCTTGAGTGGCGTAGTAATTTTCGGTGGCACTAAGAAATGAGAAAATTTTAAATTCCAACTTTCAAAACACAGTTAATTATTATTTGTCTCATCTTATTACATCGTCGAGGTTTGGCAACCACAGCGTCGGATGGCTCGCTCGGCTCACTTAAACCGGCCGTATTTTTAGCAATGACTCGGAATTCATATTCAGTTCCTTCTACCAAATTGGGAATTGTCCCTTCAGTTTTATTAGCAGGAACATCAACAGCATTAACCCAGTTTGGGCTGCTGCGCTCTTTCTTTTGAATAATATAACCAGATACAGGTGCCCCACCATCGCTTTTTGGTGGAGTCCATTTAATGTCCACGTGATCCTTATCCCAGTCTGTAATTTGGGGTCTTCCAGGTGCATCAGGCTCGTCTACAAACAAAAAAATAAATAAATAAAATGTTATTATCGCATTACAATTCATTACCATATAGATTTTTAGCAACTGTGCTCTTTTCTGTCTCGAGTCCGTCAGATTCTCCAATTTCATTAACAGCTTTCACCCTAAACATGTACTCTTTCTTGTGTATTAATTTAGTGACATCTTTGGTACATCTTGTAGTAGTTCCTGCTTCCATCCAGGTTCCTCGTTTCACATCCATTTTTTCTATAAGATAATGAATAATAGGTGAACCCCCATCATCCTTTGACGGTTTCCAGGAAACAGTTGCAGATTCTTTAGTCACGTTTGATACTATGAGTGGACCTTCAGGTATTGAAGGTCGATCTATTGCAAAAAAAAAATATATATATATATATGTTACTAACGTGAATTATTAAAATTAAAAAGAGCAAATTAAATTTTACCAAGTACTGTGACTTTAGCAGAGGCAGTGCATTCTCCAGTTGAATTCTTTAAGGTTAGCGAATATTTGCCCGAATCGGTTCGTTGTGAGAAAGCGATTTCAAATGTGGCTTTTTGGTCTATGATCATAATATCAATTCTGCTTGAAGCAGAAACCACTTTGTCATCGACGCTCCAAGTGACAGTTGGAGTTGGTTCTCCTTTAATTGGAACAGCATAACTGATTGGTTTACCGACGCGAACCTTCAAATCTTTCAACGCTGCTTGATCCATTGTAGGAGCCACTGTAAGAAATTATTTAAAATTAATCAATTAAATATGAAATATGAAATCAAAGCTGTAGATATATATATATATAATAAAAATTGATAATTACAAAATCTTGCTTTGGCAACAACAGATTTCGATGGATCGCTCGGTTCTCCTTTGCCGGCTTTGTTCACTGCCACAACACGGAATTCGTATTCTTCTCCTTCTGTCAGATGCGGCACTGTAGCTTTTGTCGCATCTCCAGGAACCTCCACAGCCTTCTCCCAATTAGGACTGAGTTTATTCTTCTTTTCGATGATGTATTTCTCAACTGGAGCTCCGCCATCTCTTCTAGGTGGACGCCATTCCAAGTCAACGTGATCTTTATCCCAATCTTTAACCTCAGGTGTTCCAGGTTTATCAGGCGCATCTAGAGTTTTAAAATATTTAAAAAAATTAATAAATAATAAAAATTCATTCACCCACTGAGTAAACTAATTAATTCACCGTATGGATTTTTAGCAGTTGTTGATTGACTAGTAGTTAAAGGTTGTGACTCCCCTTGTCTATTAACAGCTTTCACTCGGAATTTATAATCATGACCTTCAACCAAGTTGTCAACTTTCATCTGTGTTCCAAGAGTTTCACCGACCGGCACCCATCGTCCAGTCTCAGCATCCAACTTTTCCACTGCATAATGGTTAATATCAGCACCACCATCGTCTTTTGGCGGATTCCAGGAAAGTGTACAACCTTCCTTAGTCACATTGTTAACTCTTAGAGGACCTTCCGGAGCACTTGGAACGTCTAATAGCAAAATATCACTTAGTATAAGAGCATAACATGATATAAACCTAATAATTTATTAATACCTAATACTGTTACTTTGACCGTTGCAGTGTCAGTGCCATTAATATTGACTGCTGTCAATGTGTAAATGCCACTGTCTTCTCTCTTAGCTTCTTTTACCGAAAATTTCGTCCTGTAATCTTCATTAACAAGTTTAATGCGATCGCCTTGTTGAACAGGTAAATCGTTCAGCACCCATTTCTTTGTTGGAGGTGGTTCACCTAAAACTGGCACGTCCAAATCAAAGTTGTTGCCAGCTTTGACTTTAATTTCGTATAGAGCATTTCTGTCAATTTTAGGAGCCACTATAAAAAAAAAAATATAAATTTAATTTCTAATATTAATTTTTTATTTGATTTAAATTAATTACTGTTTTTAGGCCTTGCAACATGAGGTGCAGTTGCATTGCTAGGTTCTCCTGGTCCTCCTTTATTTACAGCACGCACTCTGAACTCATAAGTCTGGCCTTCGGTCAAATCAGGTACCTTAGCTTCGGTGGCACTAGCAGGCACTTCCACAGCTTTCTCCCAATTTCCGTATTTGTCTTTTTTCTCAACTACATATCCCGTCAATGGCGATCCACCGTCAGTTGCTGGTGGGGTCCATTTTAACACAACATGGTCTTTGTCGTAATCTTTAATCTTAACATCTCCTGGTTTTCCGGGTTGCTCTGAAAGGTTTTCAATTGTATTCATTAATACCAATATTGACATTAATTTTAATATCAATACCGAATGGATTTTTGGCAACAGTTCCTTGAGTTGTTGTAAGAGGATCTGATTCGCCTTGTCGATTAACGGCTTTAACTCGAAACTTGTACTCTTTTCCAGGTTGCAGACCATCCACTTTCATATCTGTCTCGCCACCAACAGTCTCTCCAACAGGTATCCATCTGCCAGTTGCAGTGTCCATTTTTTCGACCACATAGTGATCGATGGGTAATCCGCCATCATCAGCAGGTGGATTCCAAGCCAATTTACATCCCTCAGCATGTACATCTGATACTTTTAGCGGACCACTAGGAGCACTGGGTTTGTCTGTAATAAATGACACGTTAAAACAAAGTGTATCGAGATTTTTAAAATAATCTTAACCTAAAACAATGACTTCAACTTCCGCTACGTCTTGACCACTAGAATTTTCAGCTGTTATTATGTATTTGCCACTGTTGGCTCTGGTGGCTTTTCGAACGTTCAATTTCGTGTTGTAATCGACATTCTGTAGAGTGACTGAATCGGAATTGGTCACCTTCATTCCCTTCAAGGTCCAAGAAATGGTCGGTGGTGGTTCACCGATCACATTTACATCAAAATTGAACGATTGTCCTGCCTTAATACGAGTCTTGATCAAATTGGTGCGATCAATAGTTGGAGCCACTATAAAATGAAAAAGGTAAGAAACCATGAACACGGTTTAAAAACTCGAAAAAATAAAACTTACAATTTTTCGGTTTCGCAATTATCTGTTTAGACGCATCACTTGGTTCACCCGGACCAGCTTTGTTAACAGCACGAACTCGAAACTCGTAAGGTTGACCTTGAGTTAACCCGTCAACGGTCGCTTCATTTTTATCAGCTGGCACCTCTGCAGCCTTTTCCCAGTTACCATATTTATCTTTTTTCTCAACTATATATCCAGTGATCGGCGATCCTCCGTCTTCTTTTGGAGGATCCCATTTGAGATCAACGTGATCTTTATCGACATCAACGATTTCTGGAGTTCCTGGTTTAGGTGGCTCGTCTAGAACCAACAGAAAACAATTTTAAGTATATTTTATATTTTTTAATTTATTTTCATTTTTAATTTTTAATACCGAAAGGATTCTTAGCAGTGATAGGTGCATCAGTGACCAAAGGCGCTGATTCACCCTCTTTATTCACAGCTTTCACTCGAAATTTGTATTGTTTATTTGGTGTTAAACCTGCTACAACCATAGATGGGTCTTTGGTTGTGCCTACAGGAACCCAAACTCCAGATTCCGGATCCATTTTTTCAACTTCGTAGCATTCAATTGGAGTGCCGCCATCATCTTTCGGTTTCTTCCATTTCAATTTACATCCTTCTTTGTGAACATCAGATACTTCCAACGGTCCTTCAGGCGCTAGTGGTTTATCTTGTACAGTAACTCGAACTTTTGCCGTATCTTTACCACTGCTATTTGTGGCGGAAATAGTGTATTCTCCAGTGTCTTTTCTTGTAGTTTTGCGGACCATCAGTTTAGTATTATAATCCACATTCTCAATCATAACGTGGTCGGATTCTTTTAACGTTTGTCCTCCAAATAACCAGATAATAGTCGGTGGTGGTTCACCCTCAACATTTACATCAAATTTCAGTAACGATCCAGCACTTATAATTACTTCTCGCAAATTCTTGCGATCAATTTTAGGTGCCACTAAATTAAAAGAAAAAATAATGAGCAAATGCATTTAGGATTAACTAATTTCCCATACAAAATCTTGCTTTAGCGATGACCGGTTTAGATGCGTCACTGGGCTCTCCTGGTCCTGCTTTGTTTATAGCAGCAACTCGAAATTCGTATTCTTTTCCTTCGTGCAAATTTCGTACCAATGCTTTGCAATCTGTTCCAAATATTTCTTCTGCTTTCTCCCATTTCGGAGATCCCTTTTCTTTTTTCTCTATCAAATAACCGGAAATTGGAGCGCCACCATCTTTAGTGGGCGGAGTCCATTTGAGTTCTACGTGACTTGGGCTCCAGTCGACGGCTTCTGGACGACCAGGAGAATCAGGAGGATCTGATTAAGCAAAAAGAAAATCATAAATAATAAATGTTTTTCAAATTGGTGCATTTTTTATCAATTTCTTACTGAATGGATCTTTAGCAACGATAGGAAACAAGGTTTCCAACGGTTCAGATTCTCCTTCCTTATTAAGTGCTTTAACTCTGAACTTGTACTCCTTTCCAGGCGTCAAACCAGTAACTTCCGCTTCTGGATCAATGGTCTTTGTACACGGCAGCCAAACACCAGTGTCTGGATCCAATTTTTCGATAAGATACGCTTCAATCGGTTCTCCTCCATCGTCTTTAGGTTTATTCCATTTTAATTTGCACCCATTTTTATTCACATCAGACACTTCCAACGGTCCTTGGGGTTGACTTGGTTTTGCTACAAAATATATAAAAAATGTAAATTATTTTCTTTATATATTTTTTTTTATTATGTTTATATTAGCGCGTACACAAAATGGTAACTTCAACTCTAGCTTCATCTCTTCCATACTTGTTCGAAGCAGTAATTACGTATGTTCCGGTTGCTTTGCGATCAGCTTTGTCATTGTATAATTTGGTGTTGTAGGGCACGTTTAGCACACGAATATTTGGATAACCTTCGATATCTCTGTTATCTAATTCCCAGCTAACAGATGGAGGTGGTTCACCAAAAACTTTAACATCGAACATAAATTCCTCTCCTACATGTACTTTAATATTTCTCAGATTACGGCGATCAATCTTTGGAGGAACTAAAAATTAACAACACAAAAATTACTTTATGTTTTAAAATTCCAGGTAAAATTACATTTTACCTTTTCTCGGTTTGGTCACAACAGGTTTGCTCTTTTCACTCGGTTCACCAGGTCCAGCTGCATTTACAGCCTTAACACGGAATTCGTATTCAACTCCTTCCTCTAAATTGGGAACTCTTCCTTCACATTCCTTTCCGGGAATCTCAGCAGCTTTCACCCACTTAGTTCCATCCTTCTCTTTCTTTTCAATGATATAACCCGTAATCGGTGCACCGCCATCTTTGGTAGGTGGTGTCCATTTCAGATCCACATGATTTTTATCCCAGTCAGCAATATCAGGAACTCCAGGTTTGCCTGGTTCATCTAATAAATATACACAGAATACAAAATTAATAAGATTCTTCAAAAATATTCAACTGTAACTAACCGAATGGATTTTTAGCAATAATAGATTGTTCCGCTTCTAATGGTTCAGATTCGCCTTCTGCATTTACAGCTGCTACTCGGAATTTATATTCCTTTCCTGGTTGCAAATTTGCTATTTCTATCTTTGGTTCGTTCGATCTACCTGCTGGCACCCATCTGCCCGTTTCTGCATCCAATTTCTCGACCACATAATAATCTATGGGCACGCCTCCATCGTCTTGAGGTTTCTTCCATTCCAATTTGCATCCTTCTTTGTGTACATCGCTGATTTTCAAAGGTCCTTCACACTTGGCTGGTTTATCCAAAACTGTAACCATAATATCAGCTTCGTCTTTGCCTGAGCTGTTTTCAGCAGTCAACAGATAAGCTCCACTGTTTGCTCTCGTGGCATTACTAATGCACAGCTTAACGCGATAATCTTCTTTGTCGATTATCACAGTTTTGCTGCCCACTAATTTCTGATCCTTGTGAAACCATGTGGTAGTTGGTGGTGGTTCTCCGGCCACTTTTACGTCCACTTTGAATGATTGGCCTGCACGTATGGTAATATCTTTCAAGTGAGATCGATCGATACTGGGTCTCACTACAGAAATTCAATAAAAACATGTTTGAAATTTAATTGCAAAACAAAATCAAATGTATACTTACAAAATCTGGGTTTAGCTGTCATTGTTTGACTAGAATCACTGGGTTCACTTGGTCCAGCTTTGTTGACAGCACGCACTCGAAATTGGTATTCCATTCCCTCGACCAGATCCGGTACTGTTGCTTCACATTTGTCGCCAATAATTTCCACAGCTTTTTGCCATTTGGTACTGTATTTGTCCTTCTTCTCAACTATGTAGCTAGTCACCGGGGCACCTCCATCAGTTGTGGGTTTAGTCCATTGGATTTCAGCGTGGTGCTTATCCCAGTCTTTCACTTGAGGTCTGCCTGGTTTACCAGGTTCATCTGCAATCAAATTGCATTTATGCATTTATGTATTCAATTATTCGTAGATGATTTGTTTTTGACTACAACAAACTCTCAATAATTTACCAAATGGATTTTTAGCCAGTGTAGGCACATCCGTTGTAAGTGGTTCCGATTCGCCTTCGGAATTAACAGCCTTAACGCGAAATTGGTATTCCTTTCCAGGCTGTAAACCTTGCACTTCAATTTCTGGAGATTTACTAACACCAACTGGAACCCATCTTCCAGTTTCGGTATCCATTCTTTCGACCACGTAATTATCAATAGGTTCTCCTCCATCATCTTCTGGTTTCTCCCATTTCAATTTGCAACCTTCAGCATTAACATCCGAAACTTTTAATGGACCCTTAGGCGTCGATGGTTTACCTGTAATCAAAAATAAGGAATATAAATAAATAAACAATTGTTCATTCAGACTTTTAACTAAGAGCGCTTACTTAGAACTGTAATATCTACAGTCACTTCGTCGGTTCCAGAATTGTTTTTAGCAGTGATTGTGTAGGAACCAGTATCTTTTCGAGCAGCTTTAGTCAACAGAAAAGTGGTATTGTAATCCTCAAAGTCGATTTTGAATCTTTCATCAGGCTTAAGAGGTTCCCCCTTGTAAGTCCATGTTTTAGTAGGTGGTGGTTCTCCTTTGATATCAATATCAAGTCTCAGCATTTGTCCAACACGTATGGTCACATTATTCAGATTTTTACGATCAATTCTCGGTGCCACTAAAAAAAAAAAAAATAATATCAACTGTGAGGAATTATTTTGAGTTAAATTAAACTTACAAAATCTTGGTTTAGCAATTAAGGTACGACTTGGATCGCTAGGTTCACTGGGACCCGCTTTGTTAACAGCAACAACTCGAAATTCATATTCCAAGCCCTCTTCCAATCCTGAAACTGTTCCTGAATCCTTATCACCAGGAACTTCTCCAGCTTTCACCCAATTTCGTGTTCCCTTCTCTTTCTTCTCCAATACGTATTTCTCAATTCTGGCTCCTCCGTCTGTAGCTGGTTTCTCCCATTTAATGTCCGCATGATCCTTATCCCAATCGATAATTTCTGGTTGCCCAGGCTTGGAAGGTTCGTCTAGAAACATTATAATTGAATAATTGAATAACTGAATCTTCAATAACAAAGTCAAATTTTGGCATACCGAATGGATTTTTTGCCAATGTCGATTTCTCGGTCTCTAATTCTTCAGATTCTCCTTCTTTGTTTACAGCCCGCACTCGGAATTTGTAATTTTTGCCGGGTTGGAGGTTAGAAATATCTGCAGAGGGTTCTTTAGACTTTCCAGCAGGAACCCAACGACCGGTATCAGTGTCCATCTTTTCAATTTCGTAATATTCAATAGGCGTTCCGCCATCGTCTTCTGGTTTATTCCATTTAAGATGGCATCCTTCTTTATGTACGTCAGATACTTCCAATGGTCCTTTCGGTTTGCTTGGTTTACCTGGTTAAAAAATAAATAATTAAATAAATAAATAAAACTTTTATAACAATAACGTATCATTAATTCATACCCATTACGAGTACATCGACTTCAGCTATATCTTCACCAGAAGCATTGGAAGCTTTAACAAAATATTTGCCGTTAAATTTTCTAGTAGCTTTCAGCATAAAGAATTTCGTGTTGTAATCAATATTATCAATAGTAACATGTTCAGATGTGTTCAATTCTTGATCGTGGAACAACCACGTTATTTTCGGAGGTGGTTCACCGATAACATTCACATCAAAGCTTACACTTTGACCACTTTTCACGACAACATTCTGCAAATTAGTGCGATCGATTCTTGGCTTTACTGAAATCAAAAAGAAAAAAAAAAAGAAAGATAAGATCGAGTTTGTGCAACAACTTTCCTAACTTACAGTTTTTATGCTTAGCAGTGAACTGTTTGCTTGGCTCAGAAGGTTCACCCGGTCCTGCTTTATTCAAAGCCCGAACTCGAAACTCATACTTTTGCCCTTCCTCCAGTCCTCTAACAACTCCTTCAGTGACATTTCCAGGAATTTCAGCTGCTTTCCGCCAATTATTAAACTTATCCTTAACTTCAATAATGTATCCGTTAATAGGTGCGCCACCATCCCGTACAGGCCGCTCCCATTTAAGTTTCGCAAAATCTTTATCGTAATCAATAACTTCTGGTGTACCAGGCGCACCAGGTTCGTCTAAAATAAAACATTGTATCGATTAATTGAAATAATTTAAATTAATTTAAATTGTTACCAAATGGATTTTTAGCCAAAGTAGCCTTTTCTGTTTCCAATGGTTCGGAGTCTCCTTCGTTGTTTACAGCCTTTACTCTAAAATGGTACTTTTTACCAGGTTCTAAGTTCTTCAATTCAATTTCTGGTTTATCCGAACGACCCGCTGGTACCCATCTACCTGTCCCGGCTTCCATTTTCTCAACAACGTAGCCTTCAATTGGTAAACCACCGTCATCCTTTGGTTTTACCCAACTCAATTTACATCCTTCCTTATGCACAGCAGTCACGTCAATAGGACCTTCCGGTCTTCCAGGTTTATCTGTTCAAAAAAATCAGTACGGTGTAATAATTTACATGTTGACATGAATATTGTATTTGAATAACCTAGAACGTTAACTTCAACTACAGCTTCATCCTTTCCAGAGTCGTTTTCAGCTTTAATCACATATTTGCCAGTATTTTTACGGGTAACGTTACTAATGAGAATCTTGGATGCGTATTCAACATTTTCAATTTTAGTGTTTTCAGAATTTTCCAATTTCTTTTCTAAATGATTCCACGTAATAGTCGGCGGTGGTTCTCCAATAGCTTCCACTTCTAATTTAATAAACTGGCCTGCTCTTACTGTGATTGGTTTCAATTTCTCCTTATTAATTCTCGGTGCAACTGAAAATTGTAAAAACAAAAACGATATTTAAGATTATAAAATGATAGTTTTATTCAATGTTCAAACTTACGATGTCTTGGTTTAGCAGTAACGGTTTCTGAAGGCTCACTTGGGTCTCCAGGACCAGCCTTGTTTACAGCACGAATTCGAAATTGATATTGTGATCCTTCCTTCAAATCAGGCACTCGCGTCTCACATTTCGAGCCATCACTTTCATGACATTTCTCCCAAGTCGAGGAAAATTTCTCTCTTTTCTCCACTACGTATCCAGTTATGGGCGCACCACCGTCTGATTTTGGTGGATCCCATTTTAAATCAACGTGATGTTTATCCCAATCCATAATATTAGGCGTACCAGGTTTACCGGGCTCATCTAAATTTTTCAAACAATTAAAAACCGTTCAAATAAATGCACTAATTGAATATACCGTAGGGATTTTTAGCCAACGTTGGTCTATCAGTTTCCAGGGGTTCAGAATCACCCTCCTCGTTAACCGCTTTCACACGGAATTGATATTCTTTTCCAGGTGTAAGTCCTGTTACTTCAATTTCAGGTTCCGTGCTGCGACCAACCGGAACCCATCGTCCAGTAGACGTGTCCATTTTCTCCACTACGTAATTCTGGATTGGTTTTCCACCGTCATCTTCTGGTTTCTCCCATTTGAGTTTGCAACCTTTAGCAGTAACATCTGATACCTTCAGAGGTCCGCCAGGTCTACTTGGAGCACCTTAAAAAGAAATTTGTCTTTAAGGATTATTAAATTCTCATATGACCGTCACCCGCTTGACCATCAGGTTTGGGTGTGATGGAGAGGCAGGGGGAACAGAGCATAATAATAACCAACTCAGAAACATAGTTCGGTTTGATTAATCTTTATTAATCACAGACCTCGCTCATGTCCCTAAGGAAACATTCAATAAGTACGTCACGCACTAGGGGGGAAGGGGGATGTACCAAAGAGCGTGACCAAATATGACTTAAGGGGAAGGGGGGGTCAAGAGTTTTTGTAACAGTCACACTGTGACTCACAAAAACTCTCAATCCCTCTTGTTAAAATTACAATATACCTATTTGAATAAATTTTATTTGTGATGTTAAGTATACACAGTTTTATTAATAGTTGGTGCTGATTTTATGTGTAAGTGACTTGACATGGGGGAGGGGGGTCTCAAATTTTGTGACAATTTTGTGACATGGGGGGAAGGGGTGCAAAAAAGACACTTTTTGCGTGACATACTTATTGAATGATCCCTAACTGGTTCTTAGCGTGCTACCGACGAGTCAGCTTTGCACTTTGTACACAATCGAGGCGCTAAATTCGGTTGCACCTTATTGGGCCTAGATGCAGGGGTTGAACCCTTTATCAGGTTCCATCGGATACAAGATCTGTTAGAGGATCCCAGCAGGCCTGTGCCCAATAGGCAAAACTGTCTTCCCAGCGGATAGTCATCTGTTGTCCCGTAAGGAACTCAGATGTTTGTCTGTTGGAAGTTTAGACAAGACTGAGTCCTGCTTCCAGGTGCGGTATCTAGGGGAGGGCTAACCAATCAGGGAATGTCTCTGATTAGGCAAGAACTTTTAGCCACGGGGCTTCTCTCTATCCCTCGTGGCCCTCATCGTGCGGGTGGTATAATAAGCAGTCACATTCATACAAAATAATTATTCTACTTCCTTACCCAGAATAACAATCTCAACGTCCGCTTCATCTCTTCCGTGTTCATTTTCAGCCACAATCATCCATTTACCAGTGTCTTTACGTAGTGCGTCAGTTATTGTTAATTTGGTGTTATAGTCTATATTTTCAATGCGAACGTTATCACCAGAATCGATTTCTTTATTATCCTTCAACCAAGTTACTTTAGGAGGAGGCTCACCACGGATATTGATATCATACTTAACAATTTTGCCGGCTTTGACCATAATGCTTTTCAAATGAGTACGGTCAATTCTAGGTTTCACTATAGTTTGATTGAAAAAATAAATTGAGAATTATTAATCAAATAGAAATCTATTAAATTGCTTATTTTCTTACATCGTCTGTGTTTAACCATGTGCATTCCAGTTGCATCACTGGGCTCACTAGGTCCAGCTTTGTTGACAGCAACGATTCTGAACTGTGTTTGAGTTCCTTCTTTCAAACCTTCAACAGTTCCTTCTGTTTTATCACCTGGAACTTCAGCAACTTTTTCCCAAATACTGTTGGTTTTATCCTTCTTCTCCACAATGTACTTCTCAATAGTTGCTCCTCCATCTGATTTCGGAGCAGCCCATTTTAATTCCACGCTTTTGTCATCCCAATCAACCAGCTCTGGTGCTCCTGGCTTTCCCGGTTCATCGTAAGGATTTTTGGCTATTATTGGTTCTAAAGTTTGCAACGGTTCTGATTCACCTTCTTCATTAACGGCAGCAACACGAAAGTGGTATTCTTTTCCAGGAGTCAAATTAGTTACTTCAAATTCTGGTTTATCAGATTTGCCTAGAAAAATATAATTAAAATAATTACAAATACATAGATTATATTTAAATAGAATTTAAATATAAAACCATACCAACGCGTGACCATTTTCCGGTTTTTGTATCCAGCTTTTCAATGTCGTAGTGCTGAATCGGACATCCGCCATCATCTTTTGGTTTATTCCATTTCAATTTACAACCTTCTTTGTGTACTTCAGACACTTTTAGAGGACCTTCAGGTCGATTAGGTTTACCTAAAAATAAATACAAAATAAGTAAAGTAATATTAAATACTTTTTAAATAAAAATAAAAATAAAAATACCTAATACTGTAAGATCCACACAGACAGAATCTTTTCCAGAAGCATTACTTGCAATGATTGTGTATTTCCCAGAATCTTTACGTTTTGCATCGAGAATTGTAAAATCGGAGTGGTAGTCTTTGTCCTCTATTTTGATGTTCTGAGCACTGACTTTTACTTCATTAAAGATCCACTGAACTTGAGGTGGCGGTTCACCAATAATGTCCACTTCGTATTTGTGTGTGCGACCAACTTTAATTGTGATGTTTCTCAAATTAGTTCTGTCAATACGAGGTTTCACTAAAAAAATAAACACCCAATTAATACAGTACGAATATAGTTCCTTTACCAAACCTAAGTTAAATACTAATAAACATGCCTTCTCTAGCTTGAAATTGACCCATTTTAAATAATGTTTATTACGTAACAATTAATTAATGCTTAATTACTCAACAGTAAGTATGAGTAACGAGAAATTTAATTGTTTATTTAAAATTTTTGCAGCCGTTTTTAAAGCTTTCACTTACAATTTCTATGTTTGACAATGTGTGGATTAGTTGGTTCGCTCGGTTCACTAGCACCAGCCTTGTTTACAGCTCGGATACGAAATTGTACTGTTGAATTTTCCTTTAACTCGGTTACACTGATTTCTGTCTTGGGCCCATCAGTTTTAGTTACTTCCGACCATTCCAATGCAAACTTATCCTTCATTTCAACAACGTAATGACTAATAGGTCGTCCACCATCTGATTCAGGTGCATTCCATTTCAGATCAACTCTGGTGTTGTCCCAGTCGACAATCTCTGGTTTTGACGGTTTTCCTGGCTCGTCTAAAAATCAAAATAATTTTACAAAAAGAGGTAGAGGTATTAGTGGCCTTGCAGAAGTCAATTTTAATCAAAATTTTACCATAAGGATTTTTAGCTAAAATTGGTTTTTCAGTTTCCAAAGGTTCTGATTCTCCTTCCTTGTTAACAGCTTTAACTCTAAACTTGTATTCTTTTCCCTTTTGCAGACCTTCTACAGTAATTCCATTTTTATCCGGTCCTACTTCACCAGCAGGCATCCATCTGCCGGTATCCATATCCATTTTTTCAACAACATATCCTTTAATATCTGAACCTCCACTGTCAGCTGGTTTTTTCCAGCTGAGTTTCACATGATCTTGGCGTACTTCTTCCACTGCCAAAGGTCCTCCAGGTCGCGTTGGTTTATCTAATTTGAAAAGAAATAGAGTAATTTTATTCACTCTTGTTCGCATGATGTTATAAAACAATAGTTGCATTTGGAAATGAAAACCGGAGTGGTTTTAGCAGTTTTAGAAAAGTCAGTTTTAGGCTGATTTTAAAGCAATTTTCGAATGACGTGGTTTTACTTTGGTTTTCAATTTTGTTTTAGCTGAGTTTGATACCAGGTTTTATAGAATACAAGTCAAAATCGAAATTTCCCATTTTTCTTGACATTCTAGTTGTGAGTAAAATAAAAACAAATTAAAATCAATTTATGACTGCCTCTTGCCTCTCGCCGAGGTTTGGGCCAAGGAAAGTGACAAGGGAATGGATTATAATCAAGACTAGAGGTGTGGGCCGGCCTATTTTCATCAACGGCTGGCTGAACTTGATTTAAAAAATTAGGAGGCGGCTGGCTGACCAAAATTTTTAAATTTGGGGGCCAGCTGCGGCTGAGCTGACCAAATTTATTATTTTAAAACATCATATAATCACATAATATTATTGGCTGTTGACATAATTTCAATCACCATTTATTATTATCTTAATATTGAAAAATAAGATAATAATAAACAGTGATTGAAATTACATCAGCAGCCAATCAGATTATGTGATTATATGATGTTAACATTAAATTTTTTTAGCCAAACTGTGACCGCCTTTTGGACCACATGTCCGATAGGGGTCACTAAGGGTTAGAGAGAGGGTTAGAGGTTAAGGGGCTACAACCAATCAGAGGTCTCCCTCTGATTGCCAGCCCCTTAGGAACAACACCTGGCAACAGGAGTTAGTCTGCTCTGACCCATCACCGGATGAACACCGTCTGAGTTCCCTCCCAAAACAACAGATGGTCATCTGAAGGGAAACACAATCTCGCCTCTCAGGCACAGGCCTGTCAAGTCCTCTTGACAGGTCCTGTCCCTGACAGCACTTGAGAGGTTCTGATCCCTGCATTCCATGCAGGTTTAGGCCGAAGGATAGTGCAACTGAGCATCACAGCCTGGTTGCGGACACAGTGTGACGCCGACTCGTCGGCAGCATGCTAAGGGCTAGTTAAAGTCACTATGTCTCTGGATTAGTTATTATTATGCTCTGTCCCCCTTGCTTCTCTGCCACGCCCAAACCTGGCCGTAGAGCGAGTGACGGTCATAGTCCTTAGCCGACAAAATTGTCGATGGCGGCTACTGGTATATTTTTTAAGATTGCCGGCGGCAGCTGAATGATTTATTATTTGCGCAGCAACCCGGCTCAGCCGCCCCGGCGCACATCCCTAATCAAGACTGACGCATAGACATAGATAAGTTCAATCAATCTTTATTGAGTCGCAATCTTATCTCATGCCTCATGCTCAGCCGGCTGCTCTGAAACCCCAATCAGCCCCATAGATGGTTGGTCTAACTAAGAACTCACCCTGCATCGCCTGCAGGATCCGGACTAACTCAAGTGCCTTCGAGAACAGGACCTGTCGAGGTGACTTGGCAGATCTTTGACTGAAAGGCAAGACCATTTCCCTTGCGACGGCATCTAAGTCCCGCGAGGGATGTCAGAAGCCTGTGAGCAAGAGAGCTGGAGATTCGACCTTCTCAGGTGGAGTTCCAAAGCAAGACTCTGATTACAGAGGAACCATATTGTTATATCCTAAGTGACAACCAATTAAAGGAAAAACCTTCTTGATTGTTTGCCGCTTATAGCCTCAGACGTCCTCTCTTGACCCTAGTGATCCCTAGCAAACTGTGCACTAAAACCAAAGTAAAACCAAAACCAAGATCTAAAACGTCCTACCAGAGATCATTTTAATTTAAGCAGGTTTTAATGTTTAAAACCAACAGCAGGCTAAAACCAAGTGGGTCAAAACTGCTAAAACCAGTCTGATTTTCATTTTAGAATGCAACTAATATTTCTTACCTAAAACAATTACATCGCCAGTTGTTGAACACGTTCCAGATGAATTGCTCAAAATAAGTCGATAAATGCCACTGTCATTACGCACCGCACGCTTGATTGTAAGAATAGTAGTCTTTGTCGTTGTTTCAATGGTGACTCTTTCGTCAATTACTTCAATCTTCCTTTCATTCAGCTGCCATTGTGCATCTGGTGGTGGCTCACCACCAAAATTAATTTCATATGTAATTGTTTGTCCTTTCTTTACCACCAAACTCTTCAGTTCGTCACCAATAATGAAAGGTTTAACTATAATAATCAAACATGAATTAATTAATTAATTAACATTTTCAAACAACTAAACTTCAGATTACCAAATCTAGATTTAGCAATGATAGGTGGTGTTGGGTCACTCGGTTCACCAGGACCAGCCTTATTCACGGCTCGAACACGAAACTCGTATTGATTTCCTTCTTTAAGTCCATCAACTGTGGTTTTTAATTCATCAGTCACTGGAACCTCTTTGGCTTTAATCCATTCCTTGGAGAATTTATCCCTTTTCTCAATAATGTAAGTTAAAATTTCAGCACCACCATCAGTTTCAGGCTTTTCCCATTGCAGATCAACTCGGTCTTTATCCCAATCAGTAACTTCAACTTTTCCAGGTTTGCCAGGTTCGTCTGAAAAGTTGCACAATTTATTTTATTTTTTTTACATTTTTATCTTTAAATTCAAAAACAATTTTCTCACCCCATGGATCTTTAGCAATCGTAGTTCTCGGTGCATTGCACGGCTCTGAATCACCTTGTTTATTGACAGCCCTAACACGAAATTTATACTCTTTCTTAAAAACCAGATCTACACATTTGAAACTTGTATCTTGAACTTGAGCAACTTCAACCCAGCCTCCTCTTGCAGACAGCTCTTGCCTCTCCAGAACATAGTGCATGATCGGAACCCCACCATCATCTTTCGGTGGTTTCCATTGGCAGACACAACTCGTTTTGAAAACTTCCTTAATTTCCAAATTCTCGGGTGGATCAGGTTTGTCTAAAGTTAACAGAAATAATTTCATTAAATTAAATAATAATGAAGAAAACTATGTATGTATGTATCAAATCGATCTTATTGGCCAAAGAGTTTAAGATAAATAATCTAATTGGCCAAAGAGTTTTAGATAAAGAATCTAATTGGCCAAAGAGTTTAGATAAATAATCTGATTGGCCAAAGAGTTTTAGATAAAGAATCTAATTGGCCAAAGAGTTTTAGATAAATAATCTGATTGGCCAAAGAGTTTTAGATAAAGAATCTAATTGGCCAAAGAGTTTTAGATAAAGAAAAAGTTATACCACCATTTAATGTGGATATTGTGCTGTCTATAACAGCAAAAGAAATATAATAATACAAAAAAATGTAAAAATGCAAGAAAAATACAGGGAAAATTAAAAAGTAATTAACAGTATCTACTTTGTGTTAATAAATTTTATTAATGTTATTTGGCTATTTTGATTCATTGGATAACTGGACAAGGCCGGGTGACTGAGCTAGTATAACATAATGTAAATTGATTTTAATTTATTTACCTAATATGTCAATATTAATGTCGATTTTATCTTCTCCCTGAGCATTAGATAATACTAATTGATACGGCCCGGTTGTTTCTTTTCTATCAGGTTTTTTCAGTTTGTATTCAATTTTATCATCACGGACTATTATTTCTACGTCTTTTGGAGACACTGGTTTTCCGTCGCGTAAAAGTTTTGCTTCGACTGGTGTAGTTCTGGTACCGTGTACAGCATATGGTACTTGTATCACGAGTGGCTTTCCAGATGGTCCCTTAATATTGCGATCTTCCAACTGAATAATAGGTGGCTTTTCGCCCTCTCCAACTGTAAGTCGCCCTTGTGTTTTCAGAGTGTGCGCTTTACACCTATATTCGCCTTCATCTTCTACTTTGGCATTATGGATGATAACTGAGTGGTGACCATTTCCATCATTAGTTATTTCAATTCTGTAACAATAATTTTATTGCTATATTTCTATTTCCTTTATTATAATTATGCGTAATAACCTGTCACTTGGTTTGATCACTTGATTATCTTTAAACCATTCAACACCAACAGTAGGATCCATCAAAGCAACTTCCAAAATAACTTGTTGTCTTTCAAGAATATGTGTATCTTGCAATTTCTTTGTGAAGTTATTCAAAGCTATTAAAATGTTTTCATTAAATTATTATTTACATTTGCAAATATACCAGAGGGAAAAGCAAAAAAGCACTTAAACGTTCCAAAGCAACGAGAAATAAAAGTAAAAAAAAAAATTAAATTAATTTTGTGATCTTTCGTGACAAACCACAAATTATCTGCACTTGAGAATTTACTGTAAAATCCAATTTTTCGACATGTCGAGCAATTTCAATGCACCTGTGCTTTTCTGATTTCCCTAATTATATTCTTAAAACAATGTTTTACGTTCTACAATGAGTTCTCCACTGGTTGTCGCAGCATTAGTTTTACATGTCCACTTTCCTTCATCAGTAACTTTAGCTGATTTAATAAGGACTTTTCTTTTACGATTTTCTACAACGATCTCAACCCTAAAACCATAGTAAATGAAATAATAAAAAATAATTCCTAACAATTTTAAAATTTATTAGTTTACCTTCCTGGTTCAGGAACTAATTCTTTATCATCTAAGTACCAAGTTACAGGTGCATCTCTGTCATCTACTTCACATTCCATTGTTGCTTGATCTTTTTCAGTGACTTTGAGACTTTTCATTTCTCGAGAGAAATCATACTTTTGCTCTATAAACAAAATAAGTTTCAATAATAAAGTTTATTAAAAAGAAATCTCGCAAATACTGACCTACGATCAACAAATCACATTGAGTCTTCGCATCTGACTTTTCAATTTTTGCAATATACACTCCACCATCATCGAGCTGACTTTTTTTAATGTGCAAAGTGCATCTACCAAGTGTATCTTTTTCCATTTCATATTTATCACCATGCTGAAATATAATTTATATATATAAAATAAAACAGAATTTGCACTAGGAGTGTTTGAAAAGTATTTAAACCTGTTTATTGCAGGTGTATAATGTGATTCAGTTTAATTTATGTTTTCTAGTGCAGCTGTTTAAAAACACTTGCACATACACCTAAATATGTCTAAATGTTAACTCCGCCTGCCATACTTTTTAAAATTAAAAATTACTTTACAAACCTTATTCATCTGAAATGGGTTTTCAACCACACATACTACCAATGTCACATTTTGGTATCATCATTTCTTACTTTTTCTAGTTGTGTTAGAGCACAAGTTAGTTCTTTTTGTAACCATGAATCAAATGCGCTCACGAACTAGACTTTGATCAAGACACAAAATGGCAGCTTTCTTTTCTGTTTTGAACATAAACTGTTTGTGTAACTGGTTATACACATGCTGCTGAGCATGTGTACATTTTCAAGTGTAACTTGTGTTAGACAGCCAGAAATAAAAGTTTAAATCTAAAGTTACACCTGCTAATTCTTGATAAACTGGTTTAAATCACTTTTCAAACCCCCTACAGTTACAACATTCAGTAAAGGTAATCTAAAACCCGAGTTTATTACTTGCCTCTAGTTTCTTATCTTTCTTGTACCAAGTAACAACAGCTTTGTAACTGGAAACAACACATTCCAAAAGTGTTTCTTTGTGAGTGTATCCTTCAAGTTTCTTTGGTAATTTCTTAGTAAATGTATAAACCGGGTCAGGATCTGTAAGAATGTGTAAATTAACACTAAATAAATAAATAAATAAATAAATTACATACCCAACACTTGCAAATAAGCCACAGATGGTATATTCATACACTCCACACTGTATTTTCCAGAGTCTTCAACTTTGGGATTGCTAATCTCTAAGATATGGGTATCTCCATCACTTTTGATATGATACTTTGCACCCATGAAGCATTCTTGCTTGTTTCTGCACCATTTAGATTTGCAGTTTGGTTTAGAGAAAACACCTTCAAAGCGCACTTTTTTCTCCTTGCCTTGTTTGGCTGTAATGTCGATAAGTGGCTTCATCCATGATTCTTGTTTCTACACATTAGTTTAAGAAATAATAGTATTAGTGAGTGGCTTCTACATATAAAAGTTCATTACTTGAAATTTCAATAAGTTATGCATTGTTTTTTAATAAAAATAAATATAATAATTCAAAAATAATAATAAAGAAATAATATTAATATAGCATAATACTAAAACTAGCACAGCCATTTTATGTACGAAGAAATAGAAAACACGAAATCAAATAAATAAAATTTTGTTTTATTTTTTGATTTGCAAAATGCTTTTCTCATCTATGTTTATGTATAATTATTTCGTGATGAATTTTATATTATTTCTATTTTCAATATCTTGTAAGTTTTCTTAGAAAGTAAATATCTTCAATACAGATTACACGAATTTCATTAACTCTTGTAATCAATGGTCTACAATATGTATAGCTTTGTTATAAAAATTGTTTAAACTCAAATCTAGCTTGTTGTTGTTGCTATTTTCTCTTGCTTCAAACTTGATTCCATACAAAACTGGAGACAAAGTTCTTGATATACTCTGTGTGCACTCAAGAATAGAATAATTGTTTTAAATATGATTGGTCAAGCCATTTTAACTAACTTCCTGAAAAGAAAGTTACTACAGAAGAAATTAGTTGAGTTAAATTTATGAAAAACAAATGTAATTATTGTGAATATATAGACTGTAATATATATATTTGGTACTTTGGGCAATAAAAACTTATCTTAATCATAAAATTTCACATGACAATATTTTTTATAAAATATACAACTTTGTTTACTCTTTAGCAAACAAAATGGCATCTACTTCATTTACAATGGCAGGAAGTAGCTTGGTACTACTCGATATATACTCAGTCTAAAGCCGATTTATTTTGGCAAAATTCATCGCTCCAAAGTAGGGGGAATCGGCTTGCAAGCGGGTCAGGTAAAAAATTATATATATTCATATAATGTACATGCTCGATCTAAGGCAATTTTTAGCAAAATCCATAATTATAATCATCAAAATGAGTACTGGAAACCAGTTTAAAAGGAAAAGATCTTATGATGCTATGTTTAAACTTAAAGTTATTAACTTTGCAAGGGGTTGGCTCATGAATGGGCCACACACTTTTTAAAATTTCACTCTTAAAAGTAGAGAGGGTCAGCTTGCGAATGAACCGGCTTTAGATTGAGTATATACAATACTAATCGCTGAGTTTGTGAAGATGATCGACCAATCATATTTCAAACAATTATTCTATTCTTGAGTGTGCACAGAGAATAGAATCTTTAGTTGCTTGGAACCAAGTTTTTTCTAACTTTCATTTTAACTTTTAATTTTGTAAAGCAATAGGCTAAATAATTTCCTAACTTAAGATTCACTACAACATATAATGATAATACAGTGTGTTTCAAAAGTTTAGGTAAAATGATTTTTTTTAAATATCTTTTAACTGTGATGTCAAATGACTTTTAATTTGGTATGATTGAACAATGTTCATTGTTTAATTACTGTAAAAAATTATTAGCAATTATATTAAACCAATTTTGAAATAATGACATTCTTTGTAATTCCATACAAAATGGCTGTTTCAAAAGTTTAGGTAATTTGTAGAAAAAAGCACAAAAACCTTATTAATTTTAATTTTTAATGGCCAATTGATTTTTTCTGACATTTAATTACATTATACAGTTAATTTAAAATAGAATTTGTTAAATTTTTTAGTAATTTAGGTTTTTAACTAAACCAAATCTTTTCAATTGCATTTTTTAATCATCTACACAAGAAAACTGCTCTCCTGCTGCATATATTTCTCTAATCATTATGCTTTATAAATTTTTGAATAAATATATGTCTGGGCTTTATGCAGGACACTTTATTACACTAATATTTTGAGACTGGAGTCATTCTTGAGTGGATTTTGATGATTGAATTGGAGTATTATGTTACAAAATGTCCAATTTGGTCCACCAATTAAATTACATATAGGAAGAAAATGATTTTTAAGAGTATTTTGGTAATTTTCTGACTTCTGCCAACCAGAAAGAAAAGACATACTATAAATTTTATTGAAATAAAAGGCACTGTAAACCATTTTTAATCCATAACTTCATTATTCATTCATCACTCCATTGTCAACTGTGTAGTACTCTTAATATTTTTTTCTAAAATTATGCCAATATTGATTTTACCAATCAGATTTATCCAGATTTAACTCTTTTTATCACTGATAATCAAAAAAACATAAAATAACAATATTTATCCACTACGACCTGTTTATTCAGATCCAGACTAATCTCACTAGAAGATGTTTAATCTGTAATGGTGATTTTTGACTTATTTTTACCAAAACTGTATTTGGATTATTTTTTTATTACATAATAAACTGTTGATTTTGAAACATTTAAGTCAGATTCTTTAAAAATTTGTCTATTGGATATGTTCTGAGACAAAGCCAGCCAAAAAACACATTTCACATCTATGAGTGACATTACTTTTGCTATTCCTGATTAAAAAGCAGATTTATTTTTACCTATTCTTGCTACACCTTTGTAAATTCTAGAAGCTGACTTTTTAATCATCTGAGAAATTTCACTAAACTGCTGTCTTTCTAATTTTAAAATGCCATATTTGAATCACTTTTTAATCACTAATGTCATTTTTCTTTTCATAATAAAATCATTATTAATTTTTTTTTAAATTATTAAAATAGAATGATACAATTCTTATTCAATGTGATGTAATGCATTAAACCAGTTAAATTTACTAAAATTTGAAATTTAAGTTAAATTCATGAAAATTACCTAAACTTTCGAAACAGCCATTTTGTATGTAATTTCAAAGAATCTCATTATTTCAAAATTGATTTAATATAGTGGCTTATAAATTTTTACAGTGATAAAACAATGTACATTGTTCAATCATACCAAGTTTCAAGTCATTTGACTTTATAGTTAAACAGATATTAAAAAAAAATAATTTTACCTAAACTTTTGAAACAATGTAAGTAATAATAATGATAATAATAAATAACAATAAAGCTAATAATTAATAATAACAATTTAAACAAAAAAAGGACAAAACATGCAATTTGCATGCTACAAAAAACATAGAACAAAAAAACTGAAATAAAAAAATAACTTTTAGTCATTTGTGCTAAAAATAATCAATTAATCAACTAACTGCAACTGAAATCAGCATTTTTAGTCAAGTTTTTATTCTCTAGTGGTCTGCACAGAGAGTAGGAGGCAGAAAACTGATATAATATAAGAAGTACATAAAAATCCAATATTTACAACAATTTACATGAGATGACTCTTTATGTGAAAAAATGCGTCAAATGAATACTTCCAGTCTTCGAATTATTGTATGTATTTGAATTAATAGAATTGTTAACCTTTCATTAAGAACGCCATGTTGACTAATTGCCAAAAGCCTTTTATTAATTTTTAATTTTCCTTCCATTTTTACATTTTTTAAATATTCCCTAGTGTTTTAATAGATTTTGAATTTTTCCTGTTTTTATTTATATTTAATTTTCCCTGTGACTTATTTATTGTAACTGGTGAAAACGCATTAAAATTTATGACAATTTGTTATAAGACAATTCCACCCCAGGAAAAGTTTTTCTCAAAGTAAAATTGTAATACCAGTTAAAACATTGTGATGGGTTTAGCTCCATCCGACTTAACTTGGGGTTCAGGTCGGGTGAAACTGCACGATACATGTAATGAATGGAGAAACCCACACAATTTAGTAAAACAGCCTTTATTGTGTCTAGAGGATTTCTCTGGTGCCGATACATCCAACCCTGGTGTCGATACCTCCCAACTGTCTACCATGGACATTGCCATAGACAATGGACAGTGATTTTACCCGAATAGGGAGTTAGCCAAGCCTCTTCCCTCTTTCATCCTATATCTCTTGCCATGATTTCCTCTCTCTGGGCTGCCGCTGTGCAGCCACGCTCAACCTCTGTCCTGTCAACCTCTCTCAGTCGACTCTCTTTTCTTACTGACTGCCTTCCCCTGACTGCATCCTCTCCCCATCTCTGCCCAATGTGCACACGTTCATTGGATTGACGTTGTAAGGACGTCAATTTTCATCAAAACCAATATCTAATGTCTTCACGACGTCTTGATTTGATTATTTTTTAACCAAAAACTTTTTGTCAATTTCTGATGTTTATCCGACGTCTTCTAGACGTCTTTTAAATGTCACAACATTGCCACAATGTCAATGCAACATTTCTGACGTCGGGACAACGTCCTCATCTGCACATTGGGTGGGTGAGTGGGCAGGTCCTGTGGGGCAGCCCTTGACCCTAACAAACAAGACAACCTGTTGGAAGGTCCATCTGTCACAACATGTACAAATAAGATTTTTTTGTGATTTTAGCCCTAGAGGGCACTAGCTTTTTTCCATGTCATTTAAGGTTAATGCTCATCTTGTCTTTCTTTGTGAAATATTGATTAAAATATTTTCCAATTTTAAAACTGGTATATGAAATAATTCTCTATTAATGTATAGAGAGATAATTTTAAGATTTTAATTTTTCATCGAGAAAAAAAAAACAAAAGATTTGCTCCTTCTAACAGTTCATAGCACATTTCTTTTTTCTATTCCATGCCTTGTGAATTGCTTAACTAATTTCAATTTTTCTTTTAATCTTTTCACTATGGTCAATGGATAAACCTAAAATATTCATGCCAGTCGTGACATTATCAAATTACGTTTGTGTATCTCATTCCATTGTTGTAATTATAATTCAGAAAGATCTTTCAATAAATCTTGAAAAAAAATATTTATGTGCTTCTACAGAAAGCTCTTATCCAAAAGAGTGAAAGTTAAAATTAGATAAAAACAATCAATGAACTGGTTCTTAACAGCTCTGAGAAGGTAATGGTAAAGGAAAAAAAAGACAAACGATAAGATAAAGATATAGTTACGAGCCAAAGTTGCCTTAAATGATGAAAATTGTAACTTAGCTTAAATGTAACTTAAAAATAATTTTATATTCTAATTTAGTTATAATCTCTAGTTCTTATTCGTAAATTGTCGAACCTCCTGCTCTCTGATGACCTTTTGCAAGGTTGGCCAGTCGGGTATAATATCAGCCAGAGACTGTCGACGGTCCGTTGATGGCCGGCGGATATCAATACTCTAAAATCACCAACAGTTGTTAGTGACACAAAAAACAAACATGCAAACTGAAAAAAAAATAAACATGTTTCTTATCAAACAGAAAAATTAGTTTAACAATTTTAACTTGAAAATAAACAAGACAATTGGTGGAATAAGAAATAAACTGTGACCCAAACAGTTGATTTAAACGAAAACATGCAAGTGTAACAAAAAAGTTGTGGATAAAGTTTAGCAATCAGTTTTGGCCTTGTAACTTGAGTAAAAATGAATTCTCAAACTATACAAGTTTAGGAGACTTCAATTTTAAATAAAATTTTTAGTTTTAGCACTAAACATCATGTCTGATAAAATGTCCTTTTAAAACAAAAAATTTTCTTTTTTTTCGTTTTTTTTTTTACACTAAGCTACGATTCCCAGGATTTTCTCTAATTCTGCTGTTCAACTAATACTTACAGTGCCTGAACCAAATCAGCCATGTTAGTTTTATTTCCATAAATAAAGTACACCAATACCTCGCTTTACGGCCTAATTGGCTGACTAAATGGAAATGGCAGAGAGTGGGGAAGAAGGGCGCTTGATTTGAATTTGCCAGCAGAAGCTAAGAACCCTAGCGCCGGCCCTAATATCCAATGTTTACAATATTCCTGAATTTAAACGAATTGCGACTTGAACGTCTCTTAAGACTAACTTATAAACAAGCTTAAAAATCTCGTTTAAGAAAATGAATGCGACTATTCATTCTTATATAAAGAATATAGCTACATATAGTTGGCCCCGCAGTTAGTCAGGCCTGCATTGGCAATAATTTTTTTTCACAAGGAATAAAAAATTGAAATATTAACTTGAATTTAATTCAAAAATTATTTCAATTATTATTTCTTGATTTGAAAAAATATGTATAATTAATGAGTAAATAAAAGTTTATTTTTCCAGCTCCAAATTATTTTTTGCACACAGCCACACAAATCCTAAAACCAGCTCTGTATAACATCATTTTAGCTACCCTTCACAAAGTAAACAATAGGAATAAAAATTGGATTATAGTAATGCAGTCTCAAGTCTGTTTATCAGACCACAGTTAATTGGGAATTATCTAAACATTATTTCTTGAATCATTTCTTAAAAACTAAACAATTTTAATATAAAAGGCCAAAACATCATACATAAATACTTTTAACTTTGCGGTAATTCTATTTTTCTAAAAAAAAATTCATATTTGCTGACAAGGAAAAAAATTGGTAGAAACCTGACTTGTGTTTGGATCTTGAAGGAGAAGTAAAATGTTTGTATTGTTAATCAAACCTCAAGCCGTTCGCGGCGAGACAATGGTTGAAGTACCGGCCAATCAGGAATAATTTCTGCTAAGGAGCATCGCCGATGGCGTGACCTTAACTGTGGTTCCTAAATCACAACACAAGACACAACTTTGACAAATAAAAATGGGACAGGAGGGAAAGTGAGCAGAGACAGGTCTTGTGGTTGGGATGCGCGGTTTGAGGATATGTCATTCAGACCAGAAGTGAGAATATTAGTTGTATTGGAATTCAAATTGAAAACAACAACAAATAACAATAACATATCAAAGGACAAAACATAACACCAAAATACCACAATTTTTCCTCTTTTCTAATTTTAATCTCAGTTTTGCATCTAAATGAGTAAACATATTTCGAATTAAATCTTACCTTTTCCCTTTTCAATGATTTTTCAAGTTCACTTTCATTATGTTTTAGATCACCAAATTCTGGTGGTCCATCTTGGCCCCACTTGGTGTAGCGACGTTTTTTCAACATCGCACGGAAATCCATTCCACCCTCCTCTAATAAAAATAATTCATTATTGCTATTATCAAAACAATAATCTTATCTATCTATCACTATGTTTAATGCATGGAATATTTTGAGTTGTGGATAATCCCACTTATAGATAATACTAAAATGAGCTGTGTTTACATTTTTAATAATCCAGGATACAACAATGTTTGCTGCCATTTAAAAGAAAGACACACAGAAAGTTCTTAGAGCAGGGGTGTCCTTCCTTTTAGCTTCCTTGGGCCACATTGACAGAAGACCAATTGTTTTGGGCCACACAAAAAATATACCTAATTTAAACAATAGTTGATGAGTAAAAAAGAATATAATATGTTGGGCCGCACTGATACTTGTTTTGGGCCGTGGGTTGGACACTCCTGTTTTAGAGCATGCACAGTAAAAATAATCCATGCCACTCGAAATATTCCATGCATGTAAACATCGTATGTGTAAATTAAAGTTGGATTTATCTTACTCAAAATATGTTCCAATTATACGTACCACTAACAAACATTGTTATCTCAGCGGAATCAGTTCCATGTATATTTGTTATTTGTAATCTATAATTTCCTTCATCAGTAGTTCTGCACTTGCGAATACACAGGGTGACTGTATTGGTTTCTCCCTCGGTCAAAAATTTGTATCTGCCTTCGTCCATAATTTCTGTTCCTGCAGTCGCGTTGTACCATTGCACTGTTGGTACTGGATTGCCTTCAATTTGAACACTGACGTACGCATTTTGACCTACAACGAGTGTATTGTAAATAGGATTGTTTTCGTTCAGATTTAATTACAGTCAAACTTCCATAACATAAACTTCTCTAAGTCAAATTTTTTCTGTATCTCGAATTTTTAGAAAATTTTTGCGTCAGGATCGCATTTTACCTAAAAATTGTTTCTAGATCCAGAATTTCTCTTTCTCAAATTTTTCTATAATTCCAAGTAAAATTTGGAATTTTTGAAGACTGTGAACTTCCTAAACTCAAATTTTTCAGGGAACTGTCATTTTTTAAGTAAGTGTAGCTGCGTGGTATCAGGAAATACCAACAACAATTTATAATGTTTAAGTTAAATTAAGATTGTGTTTTAAGATTGTAATGATTGACATTAACTCTTATGATTGTTCTATTGTGTTAACGAAAGTAGTGTCTACATGTGGGCCGCATGCCAGACTCAAGTTACGATGATGTAATGCTATTACCGTAAATCCTCCAATAACAGCCCTGGGCGCTGATTTTGGTAATTGGAGACTGAGCGGGAATTAGAGAGGGGT
>JAQFZN010000192.1:0-41545 GCA_034687075.1 Geophilus carpophagus
ATTTACTTTCAAAATTGTCATCATATGTCGCTAAGCATGACACATGCAAATTGCCACGCATAAATCTGACAACGTGATTGAAGTTAACGCATATGTGACAAAGAATCAAAGACTATTTTCTGCCAAGTTTCCAGTTGCAATATGAAACCACAGTACGACGAAAATAAGAGATCCTTTATGTTCTATTTACGTTGTCATCAAGCGGTAAGTATACTATCTCTTAACAACTAAGCTCAAAACTTATTTGCATTTAATTAACAAGCAGAAGACATTTTGTTGGGGCTATTATATATTTTAAATAATGTACAAATAGCACATAACTTTAATTCAAAGGGAAAAATAATTCTCTACATAAATTTGTTTAATACCTGCAGGAAAATCATGATTAGGCTTAATCAGTGCACTACATCCCTATTTTATTATATCTATAAATCGCCTTAAAAAATGTGCCATACACAAATTGTATACTAATTTACATTGTCACAATTTTACGATTTATTAATAATTTCCTTCCGCATCATTTTGAAAATTTCATTTTATCTTGAACTATTTGAACAAAACTGCGCCTGGCGTCTGACCGCAATAAGAAGGGCGGGATCAAACCAGTAATTACGATTTAAATCATACAAGAATTTAATCTGAAATAAAAAAAACAACACAAAGAATAGACGAGCCGAGAACGAAAAGTGTAATTTAAATAAAACACACATAAAAGAATATTTTATGGTGTACTAAAACCTTAATGGTGATAATTAATAGCGATTTAATTAGATCAGATGATTAAACTTGAGTTTAAACAATAAAAAAAAATTGTTAGTAAAAGTTATAATTTTCTCTAAAACCTAATTTACTTAACTTAAAAGGAGGAAAAAAATAAATGGGAGGAAAAGACAAGGTGAAAGGTGAGCAAGAATTGGACGCCTCCCTGGTGGCAGAACGGCGAGGGATTGGGTTAATTACACGACAAAAGAAAGACAGGAGAAGACGACTCTTCATCTTGTGAGATTTACAACTCGGCCTTAACCTCGGAATGCACACGCGTAATACACCCGACATTCCTTACCTGCGTCGCAATTAGTGAACTTGCTTGTTGCTACGGCACTTTCGTGCGCCACTTTTTTGAGGGGTGTTTTTTTGGAGAAGTTTCCTTACACTTAATTCCTTTTCTCTAAGTTGTTATTGTGGGAATTAGCAGTCAATTCGTTTCCGCTTGGTGTCATTTTAATGTTTTTTTCCTTTTTTTTGTTTTACATTTTTAAACAAACCGTTGCTTAATTGATTGATTTAGTTTTAAAGCGTAAAACTTATTTTTATTTAACTGGAAAGATTTGCATAAAAAAATAAAGTTGAAAAAAATAATAAAAATAAAAAAACAACACATTAACAACTTGTCAGACAAAGTTGATTTTTTATGAGTGTGTCACTAATATTACCTGCCAGGCATTTCCTCTTCGTCCTTGGGAATAGAGAAGGGGAAACTCACCTGGATATCACTTCAAAGGTTGCGCGTGCAATTTTCGTCTGTGATTCATGACTATCTGTGTTAGGAAAATTGGGTTAGTATAGGAAAAATACCCGTCTGCAAACCCCTTATCATCCACCTAGGAAGGTAGGCGGGTCTCCAGAGGGTTGGAATGGGAGTGAGTTGATGGTGCCCACAATTTCCGGTCTGTCACGCCCATTTGCTGGATTCTAGGGAAAGGAATGAGGGGTTTTGCAAGGATTTAACACAAGCTGCTGCGTAGTGTTGAGTTTGAGGGGCTGAATGTGGGAGGTGATTTGGTTTAAGGCAGTCTGGTTTGGGGTTTTCTTTCTTTGCAACCGTTTGTTATTGTTTGTTTGTTTTTAGTGAGTTGTTGAAATGTGTCTTGCAGAAATGGGTTCGTGTGGGTCACTTTTGTACATGGCTGACGAAGGGTGTTGTCGGGTAATGGCCCGTTTGCACCAACAACATGACAGTGTCAAATTTCTAGGCACTGGTTTTTATGATTTTAGATAAACAATGTCAAGTTTAGAACAGACAAAATAACTCATTCAATCATATTGAAGTAAACCATTAAAAAGTTGCAGTAGATTACTGATTAAACCTCACAAAGATCTTCTGTTTGAAAGAAACCTACACTATGCTTTTTTGTGTGACAAATTGATGCATGTGTTGTTTAGCAAACTAATGAAGACTGATTAAAATAATGTTTTGAAATTTAACACAAAGCTGTACTTTAAAGGCTTCTTTTGAAAAGGAAATCATTTAATATTTAATCAACTTCTTTTGATAATATGCATACAAAGTAAAAAAAAAATAGCTTATTCAACCAAAACGTTTTAAAAGAAGCCTTGTTTGAACTGCGTGTGGTAGCAAAGTCTGTCATATTATGAAATTTCAAATTCTGCATTTAATGGACCAAAACGATTTTTTTAGCGAAGTAAATTGTGCTGAAATTTGATTTTTTTTTATCTTGCAACAACGTTCCGTTTTCTAACTTTTGACACTCACCCTTGTCTTCCCACCCCTTAAATGGCATAAAATGAGAAGTCAGAGAAGACCACCTGGAATAGTTATGTCCTGTCTCTGCATTTTGGACATGGCTTTGTGGTTTTCTTATGTTTCATTCCAGATGTCTTTCGAGGAGGGGAGGTGAAAGAGTTGTTGGAATTTTTGCTTAACATGACTGCACTGCTCAATTTCATCTCTGTAGGTCTCATATCCGGTAGCTTTACAACACCTCGACTCGTAAATTATTAAATACCAATTTAAACTTTAAAGTATCAAATTTTTAGTTGACTGCTAAGACATTTTCCAATTTAAAACATAATTTTAGGACCATGTGGTCAAGGAAAAGTGTTGACTACGATTAATTGTTGTTTAATTAAGACGTGTCTATAGCTTAAGGCAGCACGTTTCTTTATGACCAAAAACAGGTTGAAAGATAGCAACAATAAACTTCAGTATTTAAAAAAAATAAATAATGATAAAAAATGTACCGTACAACAGTTTTATATGTGGAAAAAAATAATCAGAGTTATGCAATGTTAGATGATTTGACCTGTGTCTAATTAGTGATTTTTTTTTCTGTGGTGTGTGGGGATGTTGGATAGTTGTTGTACAATTTTGCAGTTGCTGTTGTCTGGGATGTAGCCCTTGGGTATGTTTTATGCTATGTTCATAATTGTGTACAAGTTTGTCTCAGTAATAAAAATTTTTTCTACAAGTCATAAAGTCCAAAAATGTAGTTTAAGAAGAGAGAATGAAGGGAGGTGCCCAGTTCCAAATTGTTCAAACGACTTTTTAAGGGAAATAAAGAGCTGTTGGAAATGATGGTGATTTTTTTTTCTTCAACTTGTGGTTAGAAGTAGAATGCAGGTTTCTTCAGACTCTAGAGAATACTGTGAGGTCTAATTTGGATATCCTGTTTAATAATGCAGTGGGATAAAGACAAAGAAAATGAGCAGAATGCTAACAAATCAAAAACCTATTTTGAATTTTGATGCAAACAGAGCCCGGAATGTGTTATTATTTTGACCGCTTTACTCGTTTATTTTAATTATCGTAATAAATCTTTAAAAAAGTATAAATTTTGCTATTGAATACAAATTATTAATGTTTATGAAACAAATTTATAAAAATATATATAGTGACCACGAAAACTATTTTTATTTAAACAAAAACGAGAAATCTATATAAACTAAAAACAGTTACAAGTATATATTTGAATAAATTCTGCTTGGCAGAATTGAAATACCAATTACTGGTTTTTGAAGGTTATTTTGTATTTCTTTGTTTACTTTGTTGAAAAAAGAATGCCGAGGATAAATGGTCTGCAAATAGGACTTTAATAATAATGTCATTTAATAAAAGCTACAAAAATAACATTGCTATGAAAATAAATTGAAAATTGAAATGAAAATGAAAAATAAAAATGAGTAGACGTGTAATGCCCTTCGGGTTTTTATAAAATGAAAGAAGCAATTAAAAAGCATGCAAAATGTATGAGTTTTTGGGCAAATACCTCGGAGCGGGGTTACTTTATCACGTTGTACTAGAGAGATGTAATGGATGCATGTCTTTGAACGTCGTCAGCTGGCGGCCATTTGCCACTCCTTGCGCAATTCATTAGTCGTAGTCACCGCCTCTTCCATTGCCGTTGAGGCTAATTGCAGTGTGTCCTCGTGCACCTGAGGCCCTGTAGACGACACGGGCGGGGTCCCATAGGAGGACCAATCAATCAGGAGGTTGGCAAGGAACGTCCATTGATTATTCACAGGTGATAAAATGGCCTGAAGAAAACGCGCGTCTTGGGGAATGACGAGAGATAATTTGATTATGTTCGTTTTGTGAATAAAGGTTTTTGGCTAATTTAATTAGAAATGAAAGTGAGGGTATAATTGAAGGTTGAACCGAGTTTGGACTAAGAAAAGAAAGTGCTATTGCAAGAGGAGAAAACTGTTGGTGATTTGTATCACTTAAAGTTTGATTTTTTTAAAACATGAAAGGAAATGCAAAAAATGGAATAGAATTTTGAATGCATGTTTAAACTTAAATTACTTTTTTTTTATCATGAACCGTGAAATGCAAACGAAAAATATTAAATTATTTTTATTATTTATAAAATAATTTCACACATGTGTTAATTCAAATCAACTTTTACACTTTAAAATGTGCACAATAAGTCTTTCAAATTTCTCTTTGATTTTGAAACGTTTCATTTTGGGTCAACAGATGAGCATTTCCCCCCTCTAGAACCTTTCATGCAATCTGATAAGAGGGTGTTATTACACATTGGACTCAAGTGAGTGACTCGGAGTTGAATCACTTTGAGTTAGTTCATGCATGATTGATTCAACATAGATCAATAAAGTACATCCTGAGGACTTAGTCTATGTCTTTTGGGACAAAAAGGGGAACAGAAAGGAGTAGAAACAGCCCTAGGGTGAGCTAGTCTCTTGAATTATGAGGGGAGGTAAGCAGATGGTGTGTGTCTGTCCCAATTGGCATTGGTGAAGGAATTTTTTCCTCCTTGATGTCCCCTTAGGCAAATGTCTTGTTGTAATTTGCTTAACTAGAAACAAAAAGAAAATTACATCTACATCTTTTTTGGGGTGAGATTTATTCACTTTAGAGTATGCTCAATTTTTTTTTACTTTTTCTTTTTTCTAACTATGGTAATTATGTGTTGGATAAAAGGTGAAAAGAAATGTCTGAGATTGCTGTGTGAAAGGGTTATGTAGAAATTTTTTACGAGTTTGAATTGCATTGTGAACATTTAATGTTTTTTTTATTGTTTACTAAGGTTAAAAAAGTATATTTATTATTTTCCCACAGAACAAACTTGTTTACTTTTAATTTTTACAATATTAATTGGTTTATTTAACATTTGTTTGCTTGTTGTAAAAGATTAAAGAAGTTGATTTATTATACTACATTAGACAATATTGAATTTACCCTAGAGAAGTGGAACTTTATGGATGTTTAGTATTCCATTTGCTGATTCATAAATAATGTATTGTGAATTGAAGACTGCTTTTTAGTTGAGTGAGGTGACCTTGTTGTTTTTTGCTTTGTCAATCAACCAAAAAATGAAAGCTTTAAATGCAAGAGCAAACAGTTTTCCCTAAATATTTCTAACATGGGTGTAAACAAGTCTTTGTTCTATATAGGAATCTAATAAACAAAGTTTTAAAAATAGAAATAATTAAATAGAGTTTAAGTGTTTGGTTTCTCATTGAAGATATTTACCTTCATAAAATTCTAATCTAAAAGATTTTAAATATGCTAAAACTAATAAAAATGCTTCAATTTTACATCATTATTGTGCACATTTCTCATTTTATTAGTTTCTGATTTTTAGAATGATGATAAAGAAAAGAAGTATGAAGCATAGGTCAAAGTTTCTTCTTCTCACACTGTCCGCCTGGCGGAGCCACTGATACAATCTTAATGGTTGCTGCATTATTCACATAATAAGTTATCTAGAAATGTCAAGTAAAACTTCAAGATTGATCGAGTTGTTTTAAGCGCAATAAAAACAAAACAACCTTATAAATATCAAGTTTCTAACAGTGAACTAAAAACCAAAATAGATTAAAATAAAAAAATAATACCTACATTTTTATACAATTGATGAAACCATAAAAAAAATAATCCAAATTTATATATGACTTAAACTGAGGATTAAAATAAAGAACTCTTTTTTTTTCTAAACATTTTTACATTTTTAATTTTTCAATGAGAAAAAATCCTTACTTGTTTATTCAGCACAGATGTCATAGAAAGAAACCTCATATATTTTCTAAATCTCTTTTTCTATACCCCACCAATTTTCTCTCACACTTAATCCTCTGACCACTTGTGATGATGTGACACTCGCCCGTCCATAAAATCCATCCAAAGGATTTCAGAAACCACAAAGAAGTATTTATGCAAATGAAGTTAGAAGTGCATGAAAATGGCGCCTCTGGTGATAGGAAAACTGATGAATTCTCATTCACTCCTCAACCCACCCCATCTTGCTTTCCTTCCGTCTTAACTTCCTCCAAACTGCAGAAGGGGGAATAAGGGATCTTCCTCTGGTTTCTTGAAGATAAGCTGAAACGCCCTTTTCTTGTGCAGATGAGGTCGAATGCAAGAGGTAATCACTGATGGTGCCAGACGCTTGATTTTGCCTCCCCTCGACTTGCAGCTGCTCATAACCCTCCTTCTCCTCCTCCCCTTGTCAATCTGTAAGGGGATGTGGCAGAAGGCAGCTCAATTTTGTGGTCTTAGGGTATTTCAAGGCTTTTGCAGCTTTGCTTATATTGCTTTTGTCGATAGGGTTTTCTGGGAGTCTTGTTTCTGGAGTGGTTTTAAATGTGTTACAAAAATTTTGTCTGAGGGTTATGAAAGCTTCTCGTCTGGTTTACTCAGTGTTGCCTCGTTTTGGGCATCACAATTGAGTCGTGTTTGTTTTATAAATATTAAAAAATTATCTTCAAAATTCCATCCAGCACCTGACTCGTTGAGGAATTTCTGTTAAGTGGCAAACTACAATAAGAAAAAAATGATGGAGAAAAAACGGCGAAAATTGTTGATGTTGTTGCAAGTTTGTTGATGCGTGCAGATCAGGTGAGTTGATAGTGAAAATGTGGAAGCAAATTGGACCCACAAAGTTCACGTGGTGGGCGTTTAATGAAGCACAAAGTTCAATCACCAATCGTCCGTCGTACCGATGACGAATTTTATGACCTGTTCCTTTATTTCTGATCCGCACATTACTTTTCATTAGGGGGTTACACACCACAATGGATTGACCCAGGTGGGCATTAAAAGCAGTGACAAATGTCGACTTAGGCTGGTTTACGCGCGTTTGATAAATGCGGAACAAATCTGGGTTTTGAAGATTTGTCAAGTCATTTTGCAGAGAGACTCAAACACAATCTTTGTTTAAAAACAATTTATTGTGTTTTAAAAATTCTTACTTTAACATAAACATCAACTTTATAGACTTAAAAGGATAAAAATCAATTTTATTTTAAACAAATTGCAAAAACCTGAACATCTCATTTCAATAAAAGCATATCAAATGAAAGCAACTTGTATCAAATTACATATACGGTAAAATTTCGTATCGATTGTAAGAGACAATAACTATGCCCACATTATACTTTGCTATCATCATGTCTCGTGATTATAACACAATAATCCGGAAGATTTTCACTAACTCGGCGTCGGCGCAGATTTTATGATAACATTTTCAACTTTCTCATTAAACGGAATTCGTGAGCGAAGCTTAGGAATAGATTGCTTTCCGTAATTAATCAGATAAGATAAAGAATAGAGTACTGAATATACAGTTTGAGATATCATTTGACCACATGAATTTAACCGTAGATCTAAGATTAAAGTGTTGTTTAAGTATTTGTTTCGTTACTAACACAATATTAAAAATATTTTTTCTTCAATTACTTACTGTTATCAATATCAAAATAACTCGTAAATTCAACATATTAAATGTTAATTAATTTATATATGTCATAAAACTTTAATAAAATTTTGATTTTTACAGATTTCTTTTTAAACCTGTTTGTTTCCCAAGTAATAGAAAAGAAAAAATTAAACTGCTGGAAATCACAATTTTTATACCACTTGTTCACCTTTAAGGTATATTTATATCTTTGACAACAAAAAATAATTGAATTATTAATAAGAATTAACTAAAACTTGATCTTAATCACAGGAAGTTTGAATCAACGACAGTCATCTTCACTACGCTTGGATGCCACAATAATAACATGATTTGTTTTTGAAGACTATAATACACAGGAGCATTATTGTGAGGTATGGAACTTAGACAAGTGGAATCAATGACTTTTCTTTTATTGACTTTTGTATTAAATGCCAACTATGAATCAGTGGAAAACAGAACAGGTGGCACGCAATGGTACAGTTAATATGATGACTACCATTAGACGGGAGTTTTCTATTATTAACTACTATTTTGATATTACACGATAATGCTTTTTTTTATGGTTTATCAAATATTGCACTCTTTCAAGGCTAATCAAAAGACGCAGCTGATCATAACGAAAGTCATTATTTCATGATTAATTTGAAGGAGAAAATTGTGAAAAAAAAGGGAATTGGTGGTTTGGTTCCAAGTTAATGACCTTTTCATAAGAGATTGGTGAGATTAAGGTTATTTTTTAAGGTTATGCTTTAAAGAGGTTAAAATATTAATGTTTGAAAGAGAGAAGTTAAATGGAAAAAAAATGGCCATTGCAAATTAGGCATCCAAGAGCGGAGAAAGTGAATGCACTGTGCAAGGATGTCTTGCAAGACCGGTTTTCGAGGAGGAAGGAAGGAAGCAAGTGTCATTATATTGCACATGCTCCGTAGAATGTTAGTTGGGACATCGTGAAATAACATTCAAATGTGTATACTAATTGTATAAATATAGCAAATGATTAGGTGTGATGGTCAGTATAAGTATATTTTAAGTAAAAAGTAAGAAAAATTATTCTAATGGTGTCTTTGTTTTATATCCTCAGGTGTGTTAAGACTCATTAAGAGCAATCAGCACTTTAGTTTAGGCCTTCTATCATTTGCCTTATGATGATAATAATGGTTATTTGGAAGTATGTTGCTAATGGTACAAGTTAATGGAGGTGGGGATCAAAGCAAGAGATGACTGACATTTTGTAGTGTGAAATAAGTGGCAACAAGTAGCCAGATGGTTGTGATGAAATTGGCCAATAAAATGTTATTCTCTGAATGGATCAACATATTATCAGATTAAAATTGACAACAATTTAACTTTATTAAAGTGGATAAGAGATGTGTTGGTTGATAAAAATTCAGAGAGGAAATGAACGTTATTAGACTTGTATTATTTGTCTATAACTGTAAAACGGTTTAATTGGAATACCTTGGTTTAATAAGTAAGTTTTGAATTTTAGTGAACAGAATAATTCAAATTTTTCAGAAAATTTTTTAAGAAATTACATTTAAATTTTTTTTTAAATTTTTTTTTAAATGTCAAAAAAATTTATCAATTTGATGATTTCCAGTTGGGATTTCCCTCATGACTAGTTAGAAAAGTTGCTACTTAATTTTAGGGTCATGGGTCTAAATCTAGCTAAGGATGGTGGGATTTTTTTGGGAGAGAAAATGTATGAAAGCGTTTCCTTTATATTGATGGAAAGAAACGTTAGTGCTTCCATGTGCTGCGTTGCACATTATTTAACAGAGAATTTGATAGTAATGATAGACATAACTTCCAGGATGATGACTAAGGATTTTACTTGTTAGTTTTATCCTGGAAGCAGGAAGGTAATTATAAGTAATCATAAACGTAAATGTGAAATAAATTCGACGCAGTAGTCAAGAATTTATACTTTCAATACAAAATAGTGGCCAAGTCATCATTACCCTTGTCTGAAGGTTAAGAATGCAAGTTTAAGTGTATAACTGTTGTTAATGAGTTTTTTTTGCTTTTTAAAAAAATATTTTTTATCAAAGTTTAACATCGCAATAAATTTGAATTTAAAAAAAATTCTTCAAACAGTAAATATTATTTTTTATAATTACTGTACGGTTGTATGAACTGCTATTTTTTACTTTTACAATTTTTTTCATTTTGAAATTGATGAATTTATACTGATATTACAAAGTTCTGCTCTTTATCTGGTTAATTTTTATTTTTTTTTAATGATGATACTTTGTTTTGCTTTTCTTGTTTCACTAAGAGCAACTGAACTCTTTAAAAATGTTGAAATTAAGAAAACTTTTAATGAGAAATAAAAATGCAAATGGAGAAAAGCACTGTACTTTAATATAAAAAAATATTATAATGTATTTCAACCTATTATTTTTATAACACAACTGCATTTAATACTTTAACAAATTACTGATTCTTTTCTTTTTTCGTTAATATTGTATTAGCTGACTAAAGTCACGCAAGAATTCAATTTGGTGCAAAGTGAAAAGCATCACCTGATGCACAATTTGGAGCCATGTTTGCCCTAACCATCAGTTCATCATGAAATCTCCTGGGGCCGACTGGATGAAAGAGGAGGTGGATGAGAACCACCAAGTCTGGTGCCATGCCTCATTTCTAGAGTAGGAACTAGAGTCATTAGCGGTGGCCACTGGAAGCAAATGAGGCAGAACCCCCTCTTGTGGGCATTTGTATCACTTCCCTTGTTCAAACTTACTCAACTTCACTTTCCTGTGAATGTGGGGGCTTTTTTCTTCAAATTTTTCCCCCTTGAGAGTAAATGAACCGTCCGGAAGTGACGGAACAGGCCCACCAAGTAGAGGGAATTGAACACAGCAGATGGCGAATATGGTTTAGGGAATGTGGAGGGATTTGGGGTGTTGAATGTGTATTTTGAATGCAAAGTGACATAAATGAGCTCAATTTGTACGTGAACGAGTTGTGGCTGTTGCTGTGTATCCGTAAATAGGGCTAGCTAAAATTATGTTAATTGCAAGTAATTAGGCGTCAGCTGATTTAATTGATTAGTTTTGAATATTTCATAAGTTACGAACATTCTGAATTGTTTTAACTTGATTCGCCGGAAAAGAGGGATTTTGCACTGATTCCAAAACACTTCAACTCACCTATGCTCGTGTGATTGATTACAGTGGTATCAGGTGTTTGCAATGGAAGAAAAAATTTACCATAATCCCCTAGAGGATCTCATGTAAATAGAACAAATCTCGTTCCATAATTCAATATTTTTCTTTTATTTTAATATTTTTAAATTAAATTTTTTCTTTTCTTTATAAAATTCAATTCTTAATTCACAATAGAAAGATTTCCCAAAGGTCTTGTACCTGTAACAATATCTCAATAAATCCTGGGAAATGAATCCAATATCTTTTTTAATTTTTTTCTTTTTAATTTATAATGGTGGACCTACCAGTTGTTGTTGGTAGACCCCACGCTGGTGTCCGTCCTTGAGACGCCGCGCTCTTCCCTTCATTACCCGGGGCATAGAAATTTATCGCTAGCGTCTTCCGCACAAGACCTGGACGTCTAAAGAGGAGATAAGTAGTGCGAACGAGGATAGGAATGTGGCGATGGGGTGAAACATACACACACGAGTGGGTGCAAATTGCCGCTTGATTGTTGTGGTCCATTTTTCTAGGTGGTTTAGACATTATTTTTTTTGTTGGGTTATTAACCATGTAATCGCTCATGTTGATATATTAGGCAATTTTGAGGGTTTGAAAGAGGGGGTATATCTTAAGTTATTTGAATGGTTGTTATTACGATATCTCAAATGCTTCTAAGTATCTGATTCTTGGAAGTGGAAAATCATTTTGAATCGTTTTATTTATGTTTTAAATATTTTTAAAATTACAGGGAAATCGAAAAGTGAATAATTGTAGGAATTCGTGGGAATTGTAAAATTAAAACAGGATGCTAAAGATCATTAAATAATGTTTGAAATGCTTTTGGTAAATTTTTATCAATTTTGTTAAATATTTTTAGATTTATTGATATATCAATTTTAAAATATAAATTCTTCGCAGTATTGATAAGTCTTAAATGTTTTGAACGGATATTTAAATATTCATAAGGAAATTATTACTTTAACAAAATATTTAGTAGTGAAAGAAATGGCTTTTTGCGGATGTTGCGGTTATATTCAGAGTATTGAAATTCGTATGAATGGCTGATTTTGTCAATTTCAAATTTGTATTCCACGAAGAAACGGTCTCTTCTTTAGAAGTAATGGAAATTCCTATTTTCAGCCATTGAAAAGTGGTGGTCGTTAAATATTGTGGTTTGGGTGAATTAAAGTATAATTTGTAGATTAGTTTTCTCGTTTTATTGATTTTAAATTTTAACTTGGATAATTATGGGAAAATGTTGTTAGGTCATACACAATAGAATAAATGATTGAAGAGTAATCATAATAACGATCCTCATGATTTTTAGCTTTAATGTGAGAATAAAATATAATAAGGGGAATTTCAGACTAGAAATTTCCAAAGTTTAGCTTCAAGTTTTTAAATGTTTAGTATATAGAATGTGATATATTAATGCAGCTGAACTTGAAATGGCATACCTCCAGAAGAGTAGTGGAATTTTTTCAGGGTCTGTCAAAGAGATTGATAAATCGTCTGACTTCTCATGTTAAAAAAGTAAATAGGTTCATAAGTAATTTTTTTGTTTATTCTATTTTTATTTAGTTTAATGCAAGTATAGCAGTTTTTAAGGCTGAAACTTTTACTTAAATAAAATGTATTTTGCTCGTGTTTCAAAGAATTTATTGCTTTTGAAAAGCATTTTATATGAATAATTTAAACCAGTTAAGACTTTATCCAATTTGGCGATTATGACACTATTACCTTGATTTTTGGATGAAAAATTGATTAATTTTAACAAAATATGTAAACAAAATTAGATTATTTAAATCTCAATAATCAGAACGTCAGATTATCATAATTAATGATATAGTACTCACTCTCGTAACAGTGAGTTTATAAAAGACATTAATTTGGACTAAACATTAATTTTACAGTGTACTTTATTTAAATTTGGTGACAAATCAGTATGTGATCAAGACAGTCTCACGATAAATTCAACCAAATTTGAAATTGCCTTTTTTATTGATTCGAATTTAAAAAAAATTGTTTTGCTATAACGATGTCTTACACAAACTTGTTGGATTTGGATCTTCACAGAGGGGAAAAAGGAGGTAAATAAAGACACACACACGGACAATAACACTGCACAAATACTGTATTGATATTTTATCAATTTACAGTGTCTAAATATATAATATCAGAAAGCTCTATCTTTTTGAGCTGACTTTCATATACAAAAACAACAAAAGGAGTGAAGCAGGAAATGCAACGATAGGGGCACCTAGCCTCTTACATAATTATTAAATATTATATTCCTAGCCTCACCATAATGGGTTACAACTATAATTCTCAGTAATAAACCTTGTCCAACTCCTGTTTAAGATCTCAACTCCCACAAAACTCATAAGGTATTAAAGTTGAATTTATATAAGTTTATGATAATGCTATTCTTTGGGCTAAGTCTTTATGAATATTTATTTTTATCAAATTTGAATCATCAAATTTGAATCATAAGTCTGTTTGTGCAAGATATCTATAAAAAGTCGTAACGATAATCTGCACCAACTTTATATTCTGTCTTTACTTCACGAACTTTTTAGTTCGAGATAATGAACATCAGTCGAGTTTAAACTTGAATTGTCACTAGAGAACAAGATTATATTCTTAGTATGAACATTTAGTCACGACTGTGTCATAAGGACATCGGATCACTTCCTTGGTGATTACTTTGAAAATCATGTCTTAATTTGAGTCAAAAGACCGGAAATATTTTTAAGATAATACACTTTAAATTGGTATAAACCTAAAGTAAACTAAAGCTATAATTTTATTATTCATACAAGTTTACAATGATGATACAGATAATAATAAAATGAAATTAAAATCAACCTTTTAGCCTTTTTATTTTAAATTATTATGTTATGATAATAACCACACTTTTAATGCTTCGATAAAACCACAGTAAAAAAGTTGTTGTTATAATGTAGCTATAAACAGCCGAGTTTATTTCGAGAGAGCAGATAAACACCACACTAGGGATAATCAAGTGTAATAGAATTACGCTTTAGCTAAATATAAAAATAGAAATTGCTCTTTGGTGTAAATTGATCTTTGCTAAATATTGCGGTTTAAGTGAATTAAAGCTTAATTTGTTGATTAGTTTTCTGGCTTCCATACTTGTTATTGTATATTTATGATGGGAATAAGTTTGATTTTGTATAATAAAGTTGCAAATTAACCTTAAAAACAGGATCTGGCGTACAACTCATGCATGAATAAATATTAAATAAATATTAGGGAAAAATTCAAGGTAAAAATTAAAATGTTTTCATGTAAAGTAATGGAATAAATTGAATTGATTGATAAATTTATAGATAGCCAATGGTTGGATCCAATTACAGTATATGAAATGTATAAATAACTGTTAGCATTTCCATTATCTCGAATCTTGTTGAGTTCCTGAAATGTGATTGACTTGTGTGGTGCAATTTTCCACAAAACCCACGCAATTACACGCGTCAGGTTTTTGATCGATTCTTTTTTTAAGATTACACTTGGAACAACTTTGAAATGATAACCTTGAATTATTTATTATTTTTCCATTTTTTTTTTTATTATTTTTTTTATTTTTACAAAATTTGTAATATAAAATATTTAAATTGATATTTAAAATGTCTTATTAAAAATGTAGAAGTAGGTTTAATGGTTTGCTTGATTGGAAATAATGTTATGGGTGGTGGGAGAATTTTTAATACGATGGGTCCTTGAAGATAGGAAAAGGGAAATGGAATGAGCAGGTGATGCTCCATTTTGTCATGGTAAAAAGATGAGGGCAGGTGGAGATAATCGTGAAATGATTTCCATAATTTTGTAATTGCTAAGTTTTCCTCTTTTTCTTCCACAGTTGAGCAGCTCAAAATGGCCCCTTGGTTGTGGGAAAAATCCGGCTCCTTTTTAAATGTGTATCCATCATTAAAGGTGAGTGCTTTTTCTTTTAATTATTAATTTTAACTTAATGTAGTTTAAGTTAATAATGATATTTATTGTAAAATTTCGATCTGTATTAATTGCAAAAAAAGAATGATTATTACGTATCATTTATATTAAAAGCTAGTGATGTAACCGTGCAAAATTATCACTTTTTAAAAGTGAAAATATATCAATGTAAGCGATGATTCTTTCTTAATATGGAAACCGCATTTTACAAGAATTTTCACTAATCATATAAGCATAATAAATGATCAGTTTTACGGTAATGTTTAATGGCATCAGAAGTTAATTTCGGTCATGGTAAAATTTAAAACAGTTTGCCATATCGCTTCAAACATGAGCTGGCTTTTAGTGCTATCAAGTTACTACGAAATCCAGATGCCCACCTACAATATGATAATATATGAACCTTATTGACAAATCCCATTTTAGAATACCTCTTTTATTGAAGTGCTGCGACTAATACTCTGTTAAGAAAGATGTGCTCGTTCTAAGTCTCTTGAAGGCAGATTATGTATTTATAAATTGAAATAATAAATTATTAACGTTGGAGTTGATAATTTCATTCTATCACAAGTTGGATATGAAATGAATATAATATAAGTTACTTAAATCCTGGGTTTTATCAATAACTTGGGAATAGACCTATTTATTATTCAAACATGTTAGAATTTAATACACGATTCTCAGCTTGACTGCAGATTTATTACAGTTAAAAGAATTAAGAATTGTAACTCACTAGGAGTGCATAAAGACTAAACTTTATAACCCTAATCTAATTACTTGAATAAAATTTATTGAATGCAGGATTAAAATGCAATTAAGAAGTTGTAATAAAAAATACCTAGTCTAGGTCTCCAAACACATTTCTGGCTTCTTAAAAATGAGTTTCTTCTGTAAAAGCAATGGTAGATAAATTGATTAAGCTATAAATATTCAAGTGTATTAAAATATACTGCCGTGACATTAATCATTTTATTGACAGACAGAAATTGAAATTGAGTTAAGGGAGTAAAAAAATATTGGATTATAATTTTTTATGATTTTGGGTGAAGTTTAAACTCTAGATCGAATGGAAGCGAATTGCAGAATTATAGCGCACTTAAGGTTTATTTAATTATTCAAACTTATGTTTTTTTAGATGATAATGTTCATCGAGCCTTATTTAATTTTTTTGAATCAAATTTATTTTATAAAATTACATTGTCGCCTTAAGTATTAAATTAATATTGGCTCATGTTGAAGCAGTAGAAAATTTTTAATGTTTAATATTTATTTATTTTTTAAAATAATAAGAATTGAAAATAGTTAAATACATATAAAAGTTTGAATGATTTTTGTTAAATTTATTTTAATAGGAGGAGTTAACCCCTTTTAAATGTAGATTTTTTTTAAACGAATACTTTGTGAAAACAGAATGGGCTTTGAGACGCGATAAGCCCACGGATCAGGAGGGAGTGGGGAAAAGGCGAAAAGGGGCTGAGAAAAGCGATCTAAATTTCCGATAAGCAGCAGCCAGTTTTAGTAATCAGGAATTCCTTTCTCTTTTCCTGTCACGACGAAGAAGAACAAAAGAGAATTGGTCCCGATCGTGTATTTCACATTCCATTTGTGAAATGTTTTCCGTTTCAACTTTTGCTGGATCGGTCTAGTCGTGTCTCAATTTAAATATACGGATGAGAAGGAAGAGAAGAAGAGCGAGGCAGGTTCTGGCAAAATGCCCACGTCATCACATCTTGCAAGCACAAGATGCTCGATTTATATGTCTTGGGAGTTGAACTTAATCCTAGCTGTATATAATTTTACAAAGTTTGGTCTTTCTCGTGTAAATTTCGATGTCCAAAGTGCTATTTTAAAAGGTTTGCATAATGTCATGTGAAAGTTTGGGTTCGATTGAAAAAGTTGAATACAATTTTTGAAATTCTGTTGACGTGCACAATTTGTGCAAAAATATCGTAAATAATATTTAAATATTGTTTTATTTATTATTACGAGTCAAAAAGTTTACGATCTTTTAAGCTTCATGCTTTAAAGTTTTTAATTTAAAATAAGTTTTAAAGTACTATCAAATTTACTTGTAATGTGTAAATGCCCAAGAGATAAATTAATACGGGATTCCAATGATTGAGGACAATTATCTACACGTCTTTCTGCTAAAAGCAAGAACGCTGATCACAATTAGGGTATTTGCCGACAGACATCCTGGCATTAATGTTTAAAAATTAGGTGCACTCAAGCGATTAGAACTAAAGTTTGATTATATTTAAAGAGTATTAGATGCATTCAATTGGATTAATTATTGAAAATTGAGATAATTATTTTTAACTCCGTAAACATGTTTAATTATTCTGTTTTTATCTCACCGATTTGGTTCCTATATGTCGTTATTTGAATTCAGATATTTTAATGCCAATTTTTTGCACTCTTCTCTGCAAAAATTTGAAAATTAAAACCAAATTATAGAGTAATAAAATATAAATGCAGTATTCGTTCTAAGATTGAAATAGCATTAATATTCAAACATAGTTGCCATTGATATTAGCATTGCTGATCTCAAAGACATGAGTCAGCATGGACTTGATCCAAATTAAGTTTTGACTCACTGTAATTGATGGAAATGATACGAGTTAATGTAAAATAAATACTAAATTTGTTCACCTGGTGTTGTTTGATCTGAAGTTCAGTTAAGAAAAGTTAAACAACATATTTGGCTTGCTCTTAGACAAATCTTGAAGATCAGACAACACAGTGAAGATGGCTGAAGTGGTAATGTTTATCAAAGTTTAAGAAAAAGGGCTATATTAAAATGTACATTGTGCAAAGTTCATGCTATCTAATCTTTGTAGAAGCTCTCTTTTTATTCTAATACATTTTGTAATTGATAAATGACTATGAAATTAGCAGGAAAGGAACATCATCTAATAATGAACAACATAACCAAATTATAGATTTACAGCTCCACCATAAAAAATAAATTGAACAGATGTTATGTGTGTACAAATGTCCACACGGGTTGGCATCTGGTTAATACTAATAATAATAATAATTTCACATGAGGAAAATATTATTCATTTGAAATATGAAATTGGACATATGTGGGAATTAATGTTCAATTTTTGTCATTATAAACCAAGATTTCATGCAAATGTTACAGTAAATTTTTTTTTAAAAATAATTCTACAGATAATTCAAATTAATTGATGAATATTTAAATGAACTGGATTATATTTCACTAAAACCTAAAACTCCTGCAGCTTTCTATCCTGTTCCATTTTGAATAAATACACAAATTGAGGATTATGTTTATATGATACTCTATTAGTCTGTGTTTAGACTTGGCTTTTTCAGAAAAAGCAAGTCTAAAAAATAATCTTAGACAACAGGGAATAAGTTTGTAATCAATAAGCTAATATTAACATCCAATTGGCAGTTTTTTTATATAGCAAATGTAAGTGTTTTGCCATTTTAAGTTTCATATTATCCCAACAACATAAAATCATTAGAAAGCACTTTTACGGTTTTAGTTACTTTAATAGAAATGAGCTCAATCTAGATTTAATACCTTGAGATAGAATATCACCAAAAAGCAATCACAGTTAATTGTCACAGTTTCACTCCACCTGTTTCACATAAAAGGATGAAACATAACACCTTAACACATCTCCTTTGATTTTTTTTAAACGTGACACTGAAAAAAAAGCCCACCTGTTGACAAATCCACTAAGTTAAAGTCGTTGAACATAGTTTATGGTTTGTACAGAAGGGAGACAAAGTCTGTCTTGATTCGGTATCTACAGGATTTTCCTGCAGTAAATACCAAACTTTTTGTTTATTGCACTTTGGCAGGGCAAGCTCTTGCCGCCATTATTTTTATGGAATGCTATTGTTTGTCGGGTTGTAAAGATTTTTTTTTATAGTGTGGTGGGGTTAGAGGGATATTTTTAATTACTGAGATAAAAACAATAGATGACGAGGAAGCCATTTTGAATTTAATAGGAAGTGGAAAATAAGTGATGGCCGTGTGTCAGGAAAAAGTTGTAAACATCTTGAGGAAAAGATTTGACAATTCTCGAAATCAAATTTTTGTTGACATTTTAATTGTTAAATTTAAACGGAATGACATTTGTAATGCGACACGGAAAACAATTAATAGACTCGACCGCCATTTTGTCCTTTGGGTTTTAATTTACAGTTGTTTTTAATTAACGTATGTAGTGTATTGTAGAAGGATGTGTTTCACCTCAACTCACCTTGAGGGTTATAATAATGGGAAATATCGAAGTGATGGGTTTGTGACGTTAAAAGGAGAGGGGAAGAGAATGAGGAGAGAGGGAGGGGGTGTTGATGCTTGAAGGGATTGAGAAGTTGCATGATGGGAAAAATCCATTACCAGCTGTCAGGGCGTCCACACGTTGGCCGATTGGTGGCGTCTCACTGGCGTTCCACTTCTGGTCCAAATATTGAGTGGGTGAGCGGGGTGTGTGGGTGAGCAGCTGCTCCTGTCTTGTGCTTCGACTGTAGATTGGCTTATTATTTTTAAGGGTTTTTATAATTTCATTTTTTTAAAGTTTTTTTTTTTAGTTTTATTTGAGATTTAAAAGTTTTAAATTAGGAACTTTTTTGTTAGTTTTGAATGTGCTTTTATGAAAGAAATTTAAATGGGGTTATTTTATAGGTGTTAAATTGATAAGTGGTTCGACATTTGTAAAAATTATAAAAATTAACAATTGAGCAAAAACTTGTTTGTCAAAATGGTGATTTGCAGTCCATTTGCTTTCCTTGTTGGTTGTAATAAGAGTAATTTTTTAAGGATATTTAGCTCATTAAATTAATTTTTTTAATTTAAAATGTTTCAATTAAGTGAAATTTTTTAATAAATATTTTTATTTTCTTCTTTTAAAAATAAAAACATTTCAGTTTTTTAATTTAATCAATTTTTTACATGCTTCCTTGCAGTAATGCAAAATATTTACATAATTTCTCTCATGCACATGCATAAGTCTAATTAAAAAAATTTTAATATATAAACACAAACACTTGTTTTTTTTTTTTTAGGTTTATTCGAATTTTATGATTATCACTGTTTTTGAGTAAAATAATATACAAAATCCTTGAAATATTTTTAAAGCAGGTGTATTAAACAAAAGTATACATTTCGCTTAAAATAATTCCAGGTTATTTTAAAAGTAGGTCTAATTTCATATTTTTACTTTTTATTTTACAAAAAAATACTAAACAAAAAAACAGAGAAATTCTTTCATCTAATTGTATTATGATGTTTAAAAGATTTGCTCACTTTTTACATGGTATTGAGGTCAATTAATTTATAACCTTGTAAAGATTATACAGTGATTAACCAGAAAAAAAAATGAAAGACAAAATAAAAGTCGGTATTTCTGACCTCAGATATTCAATTTCAATTACACCTGATTTAGGTGCAAAAAAGAGGTCAAATTATAACCAAGTCTACCTGACTGCGGAATGGGGCTAATAAATTTTCAAATAACAAGTGTAAATGTAGTAAGCAGGTGTTGAGGTGGGACTAAATAAAACCAGAGACAAGGTGAAAAAAATTGTTGAAAGTAAGAAAAAAAATCTATATAGGGCGAATTTTGATGATTTCACCTGCTGAAAATACCTTGAACCTGTAAAGAGCAGGTGTTGGCAGTGATTCAAGAGAATAAACACTTAAGATGGCCAGAGGTCTCTCCACTGTGCTTTGGGACAACAAATTACAGAAGCTCAGGTAAACACACATCACACGCAGCTCAGGTGTGTCAACGTTGAATGCTTGCACTTTTTTGTTTTTGGTCTGATTAAAGTGTCACCAAGGGATCTGAAATGAGGGCGTTTGTTAAAGGGTGTGTTGAATTAAGTTTAGGGGTTTTAATAAAATTGTATCCTGGTGAGCAATTTTATTAAAATAAGGAAATAATAGAGATTGAGTTGCCATTTTGGTTTTATGATGTCATGTTGGTTTTTGTTTCGTTTTCATTTCTTGTTTTGTTTCTTTTGTGTGGAGTTTGTGGTGGGAAGCAAAGTGACGGCAAAATAGATGTAACTTAGCCACAAATTGGTCATAGTAAGAGGAACTTGTTGTGAATAGTGAAATAGCAGTTTCCAGGTTCCTCCCATATTGCCCAGTGGTCAAAACGCCCGAAACCAACATAAAACCCCCACTGAAACAGCGCATGCGAGAAATTTGTGGCATTGAGGCACCACGTCGAAGCATAAAGAGACAAAAGAGACACAGAAAGGTTTGTGTTTTGTGTTAGACAAAACTTACACTTTGGTGCTATAAATCTTGGTCATGTGACTGCAAATTGAGTCTTGTGTTTTGTTGTCTAATGTCAATATCGCATCAAGAAAAACCGGTTTTTGGGTGGTTTCTGCGGGGCTTTCTAGACATTGTTTGGTTTAGTAAAACCCAAACCAGGTTATTTTGGTTTATAGAATTAAATGAGGTTATAAAATTTACAATATTTATCAATTGAAGTGAATATAAACACAAGAAAATAAAATAAATAAACTTAGCTATAAATAAATCCATCTTATTAGTGTTTATTAATCATGGGAATCTTAAATTCAACAGACATCAAACACCCTAGCATTGTTTATAATCCGCCATCTTTGATTTTCGAAGTGCCTTGGGTTGATTACACGCTATATCTTGACCTTATAAACACAGTACAACACAGTTATGCGCCCCCTTGACCCTGAAGTAGAAGAAAATAACAGTCTGTTGAGAAGAATAGTCAGAGGGTGTATGTTTATAAAACAAAATTTAAAAGAAATGGAAAATGGCTGACAGTGAGAGAAGAAAGTGACGTCACTTCATAAATATATTTAATATAATAAAATTTAAAACAGAATAAATAAATATATGATAATCACAGTAATTCGAAGGTAAATGCATTTTAATTACTGTTTATTTTCCTTCTCATTTCCTTCGGCTTATGAAATGGGTCACTGCGTCTCCTTAGTCTGCACTAACGGTTTAAAAAAAATGTCTACCAATCCATTCTTCGAACCCAATTGATTACCTAAAATCTTCTCCTTATTCTTCTTCCTTCTTCATCCTCTAACTTGTTTTTTTTATCCTCTTCTTTTCTCTTTCCCTCGTCGTCCTTCTCAGTAGGGGCAGGTGTCCACCTTAGTGAACCCGCCCAGGGCTTTTCTTCCTTCATCCGGGTCTAAGACTGGGTGTGTGAGTGCACGCGCACACTTGAAACACGAGTACAGTTGGTGCTAGTGGGGTCTCTTAGCAGGACGTTTTGAGTTGGTGTTTGGGGCCGTCAGTCAGGCGCCAGTGACTGTTTAGTGGAGTCCCCTTCTCTAGAGATTATCTCGACTGATGATCCAACAACGTTCAATTTGTTACAGTCCAGCTCCACGTGACCAAATGAGCAGTAGCAGAAGAGCAAGAAATCATTTGGACCTTAAAAAGATTGTGCAGGAGTTGGAAAGAAGTCGTCCAGATATGGATAGATCTAACCCAAATTCAGCTTTACTCACGAGGCTTTTGGTCCATCAGGTGAGTTGAGTTTTGTTGGCCTTGAGATGTGTATTAGGTAGAGGGATAAGAGGAAGTTGCGAGTTTGATATGAAAGAATGATCGGGGTCGGGAGCAGTGATTGGAGGGTGGCATTGAGAAGTGATATGTTGCACCTGGCCTATTTCTGTCTCTTGTCCTTGTGACAATTCTGGTTGTGTTATGGGCGGTTTGATCTATTTTTTTAAAAATATTTTTTTAGTTTTTTAATAAGAAATTATGAATGAATGAATGTTAAGGTTGGTTGAGGTTTTTTTTAGGTTAAATTTGATTAATTAAAGGAAAATGTTAGTTGTTATTCAAGTTTAAGGTCAATGTTTGCAATTTATTGATATTTTTTTACCTTGGGATGTTTAGATGGCGTTTTTATGTGTTTTGTGAGGAATAGAGGGAAATTATTCTGTATGGGTGGGTTGTATATTTGAATGGGTTGTAAATAAAGTTGGGTTTTAACCTCGGTGCATTATGTCACTTACGGAATTGCTTTTGTTGTGGATTTGATTACGGACTGTAAAAAAAAGAGGAAAAAATCATAAATTAGATTTATTTGTGGAAATTTTAATACGACTAAAGTATATTTGACTCAACATGGGGTAATTAAAAATAATTAGTGAAATAAACAAGAAAACTACCTCATTTTTAACATAAAAAAATACATAAAACAATAAAATAAGTATTTAAGAAACACATTAAAAGTAAAAAAATAAAGTTTAAAACAATAAACAAATTTAAATGAAATAATAAATTACATTACATTATAAAAAAATAAACAAACTGCTATAATATTTTATACTTACTTTTGTTTACATTTACCATGTCACTGAAGTATTTTACTCACATAAATATTTTTCCAGACTTTAAAACACACTTTCTCATTCCTTATACAGAAAAACTCACCTACATTACTTTTTATTTTCAGTTACATCACAACAAAAAGAACCTTAAAAACAAACACACATAAAAAGAAAGAATGAAATTTATAATAAATAAACTTTTCCATCTACTTTTCAAGTAGCAGTTTGTTTTATTCCAAGGTTCAATTGCCTCTAAAAAGTATGGCGGCGGACAGGGAGGAGGCTAATGAAGGGGTGTATGGAGGACAAGAAATATGGAAAGTGGTTGTGTATGGCTAAATGGTTGGTGCACTTGTTCTTTTGATAGAGATTCTTATCATTACAAGCCCATTTTTCTTTCTTTCTCTTCGCTTTGCTTCACTAGGCTTCATGTGGGCAGGGAAAAATGGACCAAAAAAAGGGAGGAATTTTTGTAACATGATGAAACATGAAAAAAGTTGTACATATATAAAATAAGATAAAATAAATGTCTGTTTGTTGTAATGAGTGTTCTGCAGGTTCTTAGGCTTTTGTGGGAATTGAGAAAGGTAGTAATCCTGTGATCTGGTCGTTTGACACCTGGATTTTTATGAAATGTTGCGAGGAATTATGACTCGGATTAGAGGCGATGGATTTGTTTGGGTTTGTAATCATTTTCTTTGGGTGTAATAATTTTAAAAGTGTGAATTATGGGCGTGTTGTGTGTGGTCAAGAGGGGATTAATCTTGTTAAATACGAATAAATTGTTCAGTTAACGTATATTTTTATATTCTACACGTTACGTATGTGATTTAACCATGGAATTCTTAGGAAATGGACATTCACTAAATCTCAATGGTGGCCATCATGATGGATGAATTATGTAATAAAATAACAAGTTTAATGAATAATTTATGTTTAATTTCTTGTTTTGATTGAAAAACTCGAACATTCTCACGAATTGAGCGAATAAATGTGTATAAAGAAATGCTTAATCATACTCACGCCAGGATCGCTGCCGCTGTTTCCTGTGTCCATTTGCAGTGTGTTTTATGATTCAAATTTAACGAATTAAAATAAACAATTTACATTTGTTTTTATAAATTATTACATCATTTAATGCAAGTAAAATTTCAGAATGTTTCACAACATCGTTATTATTTAATTTAAAGCTTACAAATGACAGAATGAATTTATATAAAATATTGAGTTTAGTTTAATTCAGACATGTTTTACTGCATCGTTTCTAATTAGCATTATAAAACAGTATGAAAAGCACTGACAGGTTTAAATAAATCCACATTACAAATTGAATGGGAGTGACATTGTGCTAGAAATAACATTGAGCACTTGTTATCCTTGTCTAATTTCTCTTATTGAGTTTATCTGATTTAAAAAGTATTTTTTCATACACAAATTGGAATACTTTCTGTTAAGGATATCTTTTTAATTATCTCAGCATTGTTATTAACAGTATTGTTTTTTTAATGAAAATTTAGTGACACACATTCTCTTCTTGTTCATATTTCATGGCAAAAATGAGTTTTTAGAAAGGACTGAATGTTTCATCTCATTACACGAGGTTTTAGCAATGCACATGAATACGTTATCTCACACTTTTATCTATGTTTACAGCTGCGTGTTTTAGTTGCGTGATATTATATGACTGTATTGACGTCATAATCCTTAGTTTAGGATAGAGGAAGCAATGTTTCATTATGATATGGGGGAAATGTTCGATTAAAGTTAATGGAAAATTGTTGTTTCAGTTCCTTATAATCTTAATTTTTATATTTAAATTAATTTTTGTTTTTGTCTTTCTATCACAATATTTTCTTTAATTTTTGGTAGACATTAATTAGGTGGCTTGTGCTTGCTTTTACTCTGAAAGGAATGTTTGTCAATACAGATGTTTGCTTTATGCAACTTGCAGTTAGTTTGACTCAGGTTTATGCACCAGTTGATGGAAAATGAAAAGCAACAATATTTTATTTATTGTTTTTTCTGAATTAATTGTGTTTTTATTTAGTTTATCGACTTTTGCAAAATTTTATTGTAAATTTATATACATAATGCGTACAAATATTTTTATTTTACCTAACTTATTTATGGAAAACGTAATTGTATTCAATGATCGATTTTTCTATATATTTTTTTTATTCAAGGGAATAAATGCAATCTAATGATGCATACGATTGATTGTTTACGGCAAAGGTGACGAATCGATTCGAATCTAAATTTATTTCTGGCAATATGCGAGAAAAAAATGATGCAAATATATCTTAAAGCAGGCGGGTATTTGAATAAAAAAAATGCAGGTGGTGTTGTTTTTCACTTTGCACAGTTTGTTTATCGAAAAACTTGTCCTCCCCTCATTTATTAACATTGAGAGACGTTTTTACGATGAGTCTGTTGTGGGTCTACGTCCACATCCGGTGTGGAAGGAGGGACTGAGAGTATATTTCGTGACTAATAATTTTAAATCCTTGCCCCTTGTAACGTTGCTCATCACCAATCAGTGGTTTTAAGAGGTTTAAATGTCTAATTGATGAAAATTGCTTTTTTTGTTTGTTTTTTTAGATTTTTTAAAATATTTTTTTAACTGGTTTTCTTAATTTGTAACCACAAACACCAGAGGAATTTTAACTACGTATTTAAATATTATGAGAATTTTGAATATATTTGTTTAGGCAAAAAGGAGTTTAAAGAATAAAATATTGTATAAATGAAATTTAAAAAGAGGTAATAATTTAGAATTTTCTATTAAGGTGAAAATGTAATGAAAAAATGTTTTAGAATTTAAATTCCTCACAAGCAGTAAAAAAGCTTGTTTTTTTGTTATTGCAAAGTTACTTGTTTTTAATCTATTTATTTTTCTTTTTTATTTTTTAAATTTTTTTTGGTAGTAGAAAAAATGGTTAAAGAATTGATCCACAGTGGAAAAAAAATTGTTGTTTAGTTAAAATTTAGATTTAGAAAGCTGAAAATGTTTTCTTTTTTTAATACTATTAAAACCATCAAAGAAAAAAATCTCGATTAAATTTTTATTTAAGACTCAATGCGAAGCCATATTGATTTTTTTAAAAAAAAAGTAATGGTAATTTATAAGTATAAAATTGAAACTTAGCAACGTTTCAATCCGTTATACAACACGCTTTTATAATATTATTTTTAAAGATAAATTTTATTATCAAATGATTTATTTTTATTTAATAATTTATTAAGTTAATTACGAAAAAATGGGTCGGAAACATCTCAGCATGGGGTAATATTTATTAAAACCTGACATTTTTAATTAAGTATAAATTTATTTAAGTTATAAAACTATAAACTTAAAAAAAAATTAAAAAAAAAAAACAAAAAAAATTCTAAACAACACCTGAAATGAAAACCTCAAGCCAAAATCTTTTCAATCAAAACAAAACAAAATGCTCCTTTTCCCACAAAAATTCTCCTCCCCTCATACTTGAAAAACAAGTGCACAAATATCTACAAATCCACTCCCCTTATACTCCATATCCCCGACCCCCTTTTCCCCTGGAGCAACATAATATCCGAGCTCACTATTTCCACCAACCATCCCCACATAGTCAATTGAACGCGTCCAGGTGCGCTTGCGTTCCAAACCGCGTTCCAAACTGACTGAACGCCGTTTGGCCGAGCTAGAACACAGTGCTGCGCGTGTACCACTCTCTATTTGGCCATGCTCAGATCGTAGTCCCCGGATTATATGATCGACACTAAACATTATCAACAGATACAACTTTAACTTGACACATTTCTCCCGGGACTTGACTCATTTTTCGCCCGATTAAGCACGATGCCGCATACGGGCAAAGAAACCGAGTACGAGTACGAGTCGAGTAGAACTGAAAGCCCCGTGTACGAGGAATGCGTGCCCGATCCAGATCGGCCGGGCGTTTGGACAATTCCCGGCTACATCGCGTACCGGGCTTCACAGTGCGGTACTAATGGTTGTTTACCAGTTAAAGGGGTAAGTTTGTTAATTAATTTTAAAAGTTTTGAAAATAATTTCAACAAATATCATTACGCCAGTTGGGAAATTGTTGTTATTAATTTTTTTAAATTATTGAGGAAATGTTGAGGTTCGTTTAAAAGTTTAATAATTTGGTATTAGCTAAACTGAATAAAGTTTATGATTTTGCTATAAGATTTTTAATACTTAGTTTGCGCATGCTCAAATTGTTATTTTAGCTTTTAGTTAGATTAATACATTTTTTAATTAGTTGTGAAAAGATCCATTGAAATGTTCGTTTGGATTTTTCAAAATGGTTACATTTTTTGCTTAAAAAATTGCACTAAAGAAAAGTTAAATCTATATTAATGACTCGATCAGATTTTATGTTTGTTTTTGTATTCTTTGGTGATGAGAGATTTTTATAGGTTTAAGTTAAGGGTTATTTTTAGTATCGATTAGAGTTTCGAGTTATTTTTGTAGTAATTGGATTGTCATAGCTGGAGTTTAAAAAGAGCGAGCGAGGGCAAATAGGGTTCTCAATTAGTGCAAGTTGGAGGTGGTTTTCTACCTGGTCTTTTGTGGTCCGTTGGTGCGTGCTGACCCCCTCCCGATTTAGGGGATGAACAAGATTGGGGTGTTTGGGGGCTTGTCTATTGTCGAGCGATGACCGTGAGGATGCGCTGCTTGACTTGCCAATTATACACCTGAAGGTATACCTGAGCAAAATGGGCTTGAGTGTGAGGGTAAAGAAAATTAGTTAAGGGTGAGTTTAGGGGTTAAAGAAGGTATTTGAAGTAGGTTTGTAAATTGTTTTTATTATTTTTTTTGTTTGGTTATTTATACAAGTTTTTTGTTGTTGTTTTAATGACTACAGTTTTATTTTAGTGAAATGAAATTAATTGAATGCACGTTGTGGGTGTGGTGGAGGAATTAATTGCAAAGGTAGTTTCATTTTGACCCAGAAATAAATTGATCCGCTTTAGAAATGGTGTGTAAATGAGGTAGAAAATTTACACCCACTAACTTGAATTGATTCTAATAAACTGTTATTTATTTATTTTTTAATTTTATTTTTTAAATTCAATTTATATTTTAAAAAGCTTTTAATATGAATTAATATAATTTGACTTAAACTAACTACTGACGTTTCAAATGTTATTATAACTTCCAGTGAATCTAATATTTTTTTTTATTTTCAGTAATTACTAAATTTAATTAAAAATTTTAATTGAAAGTTTTTAACTTCGATATTGTTGATCACATTTTTGTTTTATTTTTTACTTAAATTGATTAATGAATCGAACTAAAAATCCACTTTCCAACTACCATATTAAAGTATATTTAAAGATTTAAAAAAATCATCAGAAATCTTCACAGGAAATCTGAAAACGTGGTAGACAATAAATTGAACCAGTTTTGAAATGTTGAAAAAGAAAATTGGAAAAGGGTATTGGTGAACAAATTACAACAATCTCTTTCGCAAATCTAGCAAATAAATTCCTTGCAAGTTAAATTGAGTTATTACTCACCTATATCCTATTGGCCTCAGGTGAAACGCTCATGGGTGTAACTTTTTACAACCTACCCTAAAATTGAGCTATTGTCCCAAGTTTGTGGGGTCTCTTAACCCCCACCCACCTGTTCTTTTTACCCCACCCTTTTATAGGTGAGATAGGATCAGAGGTGTAAGTGTCTTTGTGTGGGTGTGCAAGACCCAAGGGGTTTTGTCTAGGGGATTCTCGAGAGGATCGGTTTGAAGATCTGAAGGGACTAGTTGGGACCTGGGTCTGTTTCTGGAATGTGTCCTTATTCAACCCTCCTGCCTTTGCTGGATCGAGCAAAGCAGCAAAGAGACCACCCAAAGGGAGTATGTGACTGTAAATTGCTGGTTGTACTTTATTTTTTTCTTTTTGGCATGGTGGGAGTTAGAACTCGACTTTAATACTGTAGTGATTTTCGAATTTGTTTTTGATGAATGCAGTGTAGGAGTTAATGACACAATACTTGGTAAAATTAAATTTTGCAAGTGATTTGTGAGTTAAGTAATATTATGGCGCTACTCTTTGGTTTAAAGAAATAAATTGTTTTTTTTACTTAAGGGACACCATTTTGGATTTTTTGCGATGGGAGGCAGTAGAGTTTATTGTGTTACTTGCTAGTGGTTCAAATTACTTTTTTGGTGGTGGATTTGAGAAGAAATTTATTATAATTGTTTCAGAAAGAAAATTAAATTTATTTGGTAAATAGAAAGTTTGTTTAAACTTGTTTTGGTTGATTTTTTCCACTGGAAAATAAGACAGTTGAATTCTTACAGATTTTTTTAGCCTTTTTTGGAAGGCGCCATTACCGGTTATTCTGCGAAAAAATTCTCTGAATTATTTTTTGAAAATATTTTTCAAATATTGCAATTTAAAACTGTAATCTAATTACCTTTTAAGGCCTTTCAAAAATTAGATATAAATTTTAAATATTAAAATAAAATAATTTTCTTTTTGTGAAACTAAATAAAAAAATTATCATATGCTTGAATTTATAAAACGGAAAAGTACAGCAACAAGAGCGTTTTTTAACACTCGAGAGCAGTTGTGAAGAAATTGCAGTTTAATTGGTCTCTTTTTTTATTTTTATTTCTTTCAAATTGATTTCCACCATATTTTTCCGGGCAACGTAAAACAGTGAGTGAGTTGGCAAAACATTTTCTTGCCAACACAATTTTTCCTTAAAGGTCCCAGAGGCACCAAGAAAATTACCAGTCTAATGATTACGGCATATACGAGGTGCGAGTGTGAATAAAAGTCTGCCGGGCTAAAGAAATAAAAAAAAAAGAAAGTGAGACAAAAAAAGAGCCAAACGTATAGAAGAAAGAAAAGAAAATGAGTATCTTTTTAAAGGGAACTCGGGTCATTCACTCGAGTTTAATTTGCCCCTGTAGACCTAGGGTTGACTTTGCCTTATAACACGCGCCAAAAGTAAACGGGATTTTCAAAGTCCACTCGAATCAAAAGGATTGCGTTTGATAAAAGATTTCCTGGATCCAAGGGGCGCACAAAACATTCTTGTAGAAAAGTTAATAACGGTTGCGGGTTTAGGAGGAATTTTTTTTTACTGCTAGACATCAATGATTAAAGGGAAAATAGTTTATCTCGTTGAATGTGTGGATGTTATAGGTCTTGAATCACAGAAAAAATAACTTTTGAATTAATATTTTTTAGATTTTATATTAAAAAAATATGATGAAACATGACATTGCTGAACTGCAAGCTTTTATCAATTTTCAATTTATTTATTCTCATTTAATTATTTTTTTTCCTGGGTAAATTTTTTTTATCAATTAGTCATCAATTTTCATCAATTGTTCATTCAGGTATTCAGCCAATTTTTTGTTAGGGGGGTTTTTGATAAGGAGGAAGTGAAGGTGACTCTATTTTTCCCCCCTCTCTTTTTCAACCGCCACCATCTTTTTTTGTTTTTTTTTTCTTTATTTTTTATTATTATTTTTTCCCATCCACTTTTCTTTTATCCCTCGGGTGTGAAATCAATTTAAAAGTAGGAAACACGGATTCAGCAGTGGAATGTTATTTTTGCAACAATATTATCCATTTGGAAGAAAATGACTATTTTTTTTAATGTGATTTTTAGATGCGATTGGGATCAAGTGAGATTTTGAGGTAGATTTCTTTTTTTTTAGATAAAAAGACGAAAGAAAAAAAATTAATTGGTTTCAGAGTTTAAAAAAGAAATCATTAATTCATCTTTTTTCCTAAAATATTTTTTTTTATTTAATAAAAAATTAAGTTTTAATATTTTCTTAAAATGAGCAATTTCCATATAAATTATGTAAATATTCCTTAAATTATAAAGATGTAAATCTGACAAGAAATTAATGTTTAAAAAGCCTTCTAAAATTACCATTTCTAAAAATAAGAAATTAATTTTACAACCGGGTGAATTTTTAAACTGGAGCATGTCACAGCAGCTGTGTTGACAAATGGGTGGGGTCATAAAAGAAAACCAGCCTCACCCTTTATTATAATATTGAATTAAAAATGACCTCTTACGTAGCAATTTAGTGCGAAAAACAGCACCCATTCTTTCGCTCTCTTTACCGTGCCTGCTTTGATTTTCCTCATCGAATTGAATAATAAATATCGGAAAAAAAAATTCTTAATCGCCTTACCTCACCTACTTTTTAATGAAGTGCAATTGTCGACCACAGAAACAGGTGGGTTTTACCACACTAGCAGCTGCCGAGTCCAATTTGCCCATGCGCATACTCGGAGGCTGGTGGAAGGTTGAACCACGGGTTGGACCAAAGGGAGGGGTTCCACCTGGGCGCAGGTATTGTCCTAAAGCAGGTATTGGGAAGTAATAAATCTCCCCTTACTGTCCTTCTGTTGAGACCCCCTTCTGATTTGAGTTACCTGGTTGGGGAGAAGCTGAAGGAGACGCCATAGCTAAAGGCAAGACGTCTCGAGAAATTGTTTGAATACCCACACCAACCTACGTTGGGGTCGCGTCTTTTGTCGTGTGTGTGCAAGTTGAGGTCTTTGTGTATGTTTGCAAGAGGAGGAATTGGAAATTTTCTATTTAAAGTTTCAATTGAATTGCCACTAGTTGATGGCGTGTCTCTTAGTCCAATCGGGTTTTAGGTTTATGTTTGGGTACGAGTTGAGTGTGATGGAATAGGAAAGGAAAAAAAGAAGGGAGAAAAAAAATATAAAGGTAAAAAATAAAATGAAGTGGACATTGGGGTTTGGGCAGGAAATTGATTGAAATTTGCTGGTGGTTACAGCCGGGTAGATAGGCGTTTGAGGATACACAAAAGGGAGCTATTTTGTTTCATTTTCAACGTCCTTTATTTACTTGATTTCGGTTGAAACAATTGATAAATAAAGTTTTATTTTTTTAGATTAGTTTTCCTCTTGTTTTATTAATAAATCAATTACTTTACTAGAAATCAAACAATTTTATTACCTAAAAAACAAATTCTCATTCAATTTTTATGGGTTTTTATGTTTATTCAGCCCTGAATTTTACGACCCTCTTTTCCATGAAAGGGGTTAAATAGGAAAAACAATTTCTTTTTTCACCTAACTTGAGGATCTCTCAAATTTAAACGCCCTTTCAAGTAAAACCTTTAAAACCCTTTGGAAAAGTCTTTGGCTTAGGGCCATTGTGCCCTTTTTGAATGACCCTTCTTCAATTCAGTCGTCTAAAGTTGGCTTGCCTGCGGATTTGGTTCGAAGCTAGCCATATCGCTGTTGCTGACCCCGCCAATCAGCCACGAGGCCCGGCTGCCAATTTGAGGCCACGTCGCTAGAAATTTGATACGTGAAGGTCGTCCGGGCCTGAAGCCTCAAAGCGAGCAAGCTGGACTTACTGCTCGGTCAATAATTTGCATTTGCAACTCTGCAATTGGATGAAGAGCAAGTTAGGACCATTGATTTGAAAATCAATTGAACGTTATTGATTGATAGAAATAGGTTGTTAAAACTTGTTTTCCAGAAATAAAAATGCTTGTTTATATATTTTTTTAATTTTTTTCTTATTATTATTGTTATTATTTTTTTCCATGTGTATGTGGAATTATAGAGAAATATTGTATCTAAAAATGCGTGAAAAATCTTGACACACACATCAGTGAATTATAGTTGTAAGATCAAAACTTTGACCTCGTGTAACAGGTTTTTATTTTTTTCCATCTTTTCAATTTTTGGTTTCTACCAGGATATATTTGGGTGAGGTAGACATTTGGAGGCGGTGTGGGTGCGGCCATTTTGTTTTTTATGATTATATTTTTTCCTCTTGAATTTCAAAGTATTAACTCCACCCCTCATGATTTCCTGGGTGGGTTTTTCGTGTTTTATCTTTTAAGGATATAATTTAGATACACAATAGTTTACAGACTCGTGTGAGGAAATTAGGTATACGGTATAATTGGTTTAGTTGGGTCGATGATTCATTTGTGGACCGGAAGTTAGTCGATGCTCTGATTAATTAATGAATAGACAAAAATGCCATAGTCATTTGAGTAAACAAGTTTATTTGTTGATACACCATGTGTTGACTCGCTTTCTGTTTTTTAAGGTTAATGAAGGAGTTTGTTTGGCACAAATGGGTTGATAAAATGATGAATTGATTATTTGACAAAAACTTTTAAAGTGGTCTTTTTTTCCCTTGAGCTAAAATTGATGAGTCAAGAATGGGATCAAAGAGGTTAAACCATCAAAATGTGCAAAGGAGTAATTTCTCAAGTATTAATTATTCCCTAAAGGCATAAAGGTGAACTTGGATAAGTGCAGAGTTTTCACTCAACTAGAACCCATGTTTTGTCTTCAAAGAATTTTTTCTGAACGTATAAAACTAAGATGTTTAATGTAGAAGTCTGAATCAGACAAGAGCATTTCCAGCCTCCATCTTTTACTCCTCCTTCTCTGCCATATAAACATGTTGACCTTAGAGATGTTTGCAACATGCCATTAACTATCACCTCCCCCTTGTAAATTCTCCTCTCTTTCCCATTCTCAGATTGCCCACATTTTCTGGAAGTATTATCTATATCAGCTTTTAGCAGAAAAACAAAGGAAAACGTGACTACTTTGATCCCTCTCAAAAAAATCCGACCTTCTACATATAACACAGCCCCCCCCCCCTTACACTCTGTTTCCCCCTCCTCTTTCTCCCTTCCATCAAATCCCTCTGTTTCAATCTACTATCAATGTCTAGGAAACATCTTGCAGCTACTGGTCGTTTTGTTGGTGACATTTGAATTAGTTCTTATCAATTTCCACCACTTGTCTTTATTTCTTTTTCTACTTCTTTTTTCTATTAACAGGTTTTTAACATTTTTCAAATTCTTTGATTTAAAAAAAAAACTTAAAAGGAAAGAATTTTGGGTGGTGAATTTATTTTTATATGTTTTTATGTATGGGATTGGCTACGCATTAAGTAAATCAAAAATACATTTGAAAAGTTATTTAATGTCGTTTAAAGAAGTTTATTTGTTAGTAAATCTATTTTACGTTGAAGTTTAGTGTGAGATTTAGAGTGGAAACTTTATGATTTTACATAAAAAAAATCTCGAGAAATATTATTTTATTTTGTAATATTTTTTTTTAGAAACATTGCACTAATTTGCTGACATGACTAATTCTGGTGATTAATTATTAATTTTGAATTTAGTTGATATTTGATGTTTGGTCAAGAGTGACCAAAGAGCATTGACTGGTTAATGAAGGATATTTACCAACATGAGTTATCATTTTCTTCTTTTACCTAACTTTAACCATCAATTTTCCTTTCTTTAAAAAAACTCTTAAACATTTTTAACTAATTACACTAACTTCTGGTTGGTTGGTTATTTGGCTCTTTAATTACCCTACTTGTTCCCTTAAGATTTAAAGACACTTTAAAAATCAAATTAATGGAGGAAAAAATGCTGTATAAAGAGACTTCATTTACTCTTTTCTCATTCCTACAGGATTAATTGAAAGAGTCTTATTACGTCATTTGAGGTATTGAATAGAAAAGGACAAGGCAAAGTCACCTGTCTTAAAGGTTTAAGATATTGATCCTCAATTTGATGGCCAAAGTGTAGTGGCCATGTTGGAAACCTAATGGCGGTACTTGAACACACGTGGTGGTCGCCATTATTTTTTTCTATATTCTTTTGCTATGGAACAATGCACATATTGAAAGATTGAGGAATGGATATAATGGGCCAGCACAATTCAGCGCACATGTTTCCACTTGATATAATGTTGCAAGCTTAGTGTTTGGTTGAGTGTGTAAAACAAGACACAAAATTGCAAGAAATAGAAAAGGTAAACTGAGACACACTTGGCAACAGTTGGCATATCAGAACACAGGTCCTATTGTTAACCAAACAAGGGATATGTTGTTAAATTTTTGGATGGTTAAACAGAAGGTTTATTGTAGAAAATTCCCCTGCTCTCACATATATTTCAAAGGGAGAAGAGGGAAAAAACTATCAAAAATCTCAGATTACCCACTTGCATCTGGTGGTTATTGGAAAACGGGGCTTTTCAAGTGGTCAGATGAAGGGGAGTTTGAGGTTTGCTAGATGTCCAAAAAGAAATGTCGAAAACTGCCCATGCAATATATAGCCAATATCTCGAAAGTTTTCAAGTGATATTAAATTTTATCTGTAAACACTCAATACTGACATTGGTATTTGGACAACTGATATTTAACTTAAAGGGGAAATTGGGTATTATTACGAGAAAAATAAATAAATTATTGATTCTTTTTGTTGTGGTTTGTTATTATTTGAGTTACATATAATTCTTAGATTATTATTTTCAAAGTTTTATTGTTTGTTTATTACATTTTTATTGGATTTATTTGTTAGAATAAGGATGGCAATTGCAGTGGAGATTACGGTTGCGGTTCTTCCTCTACATCTATTCTAACATAAGTTAAAAGGATTGCGGTCTCTACTGGCAATTTAGATCAAGTTTGATATTGATTTCATCATTTGGATAAGAGAATTTATTCGGTTAACTGTTGTAATATGTGCAATTGCTTGACCCAGTTGTATTTGATTGCAAGGAGGAGTCGGACAATTTATTACCCGACCGACTAGTTCTTTAAAAGAATTTTTATTCTTGTGTAGGAATGTAGTTTTGTGGTTCTTATTTTAACAATAAATATACAATTTGGCAACATAAAATTTTTTTTATATATATTACTGTTATTATTTTCTTTTTTGCTCTTCTTGGGGAGGTTTTTTTTTGATTGATTTTTAGATACAGAAGTTATGATGAGGGCCACGTGCAGTCACGATTATGATGAGATACACGTCCATGTCGAATGAAGGGACACGTTTTGCTCCTTTGATTTCCTCGTCCATCTGGACGTCTCAGAGGGGTGTCTTCTTTTGCTCCTATTCGGACGAGAGGTCGTCCATTTGTAATGTTTGATGGACTTGTCACGACGATTCGTTCACGCCTCACAGACGCACAGGTTCCCAGTTGGGGGGTTCATGTTGAAGCTGGTTGCTCTTTTTTTTATTAAATACTTATGGGCAGGATTAATTTCAGTTTTATGCTTTAGAATATCGTTTTAAATCATGACAAATTTGGAATGACTTCTGAAGGGGATTGGGTTTTAAGGAAAGTTTAGTTTGATTTTTTTTTTTAGGGGTGGGGAAAATTTTAAATTGAGCATTTGGGGATCAAACTAAGTGTCAAGTCATTTGTGGAGTAAAAGCAAACCTGAAAAAATGTTAGTTTTTTTTTTTTTTGTGGGGATGGTAGAAAAAGTGATTTGGATGCAAATTTGGATGAAAAGAACTTGCAAAATTGGACCAGGAGGAACAATGAAGAGAATAAAGCCTGATGGTATTGAGGATTTTTTTTGTTGAGGTTTGTTTTAGAAAAAAAAAATATGTTAAAAAATTTTATTTGGAATAAATGTTTTTTAAAGTAAAATATTCTTTTATATACGTGAATTAACTTTTTTCAGTAAGAAAATGGAAGCGAAAAGCGGATAATTTATTTTTAACTTTAAAATCTCAAAAAAGAGTAAAATTGATTTTTTTTATTTAACTAGCTTTAAACTTTCTTACCTTAAAAATGTTAACACCAGAAGGAACAAGATGGATAAAAAGTCACTAAATTATAGCAATGATTTTTCTTGATGTTGTTAATACAGTATAACTACATCAACATGATAAAATCTCAATTACTGAATTTAGACAAGAACAAGTTATACATGAGTTCAAATGCTCATGTTTTACAGATGGAGATGCGACAGACAGATGTGTTAAATTACTTGACAATCTTCTTTACTAAAATTAGCATTTTATGTGTGAATACTTTGAATTGACTGAATTACAGTCAGAATGCAATTTAGGCGTAATGTATCAGCCTGGAATAATTGCATAAGAACAAAACAAACCAGTTTGATCTATGAATGTTATTAATTGCATTTCAGTTGGATACAATACAGGGTGCTATATGTAATTGATATTTTGAATTTGACTGAATATTTAATGCCATCGCAATTATCAACTACTTGGAATTGCAAATGTTTGAGCACTTTAATAGCTGGTCCTAATTATACGAAAAAATGTCATGAGAATTAGGGAATTTTCTTTCCCTTGTGGTTGTTCTCAGCTTGGAATTTGGTTGGTATGCTGAGAGCTCAATGTTTATTGAAAATCCTTACTAAGTTGGAAGAAGAAGAGAAAAGATGAGAAGAATTTTTTCTTTGCTCTATTGATTTTGTAAGCTTAAGTATTGACTAGAAAGGAGAATACGACCTCCAAATGAAGAAAAATACTATGGGAGGTGGACGCCACCTGAAGATGGGACGTGGACAGAGTGTCTAAGTTAAGAGGGGCGGGAGTGAGTTCCATGACGGATTGGTCGAGGTGCCTGCCGCGGGTCATTTGGATAATGAACACTGAGTGAAGTTAGTGTCTGGAATACTTAGACGGTCTCTTGTTGAGTAATTTGAGTTGACCAACTGGTTTTCTTCTAAGTTCTTTGTCTTGTACAAATCGAGTGGTTTGTGAAGAAATTTTTTTTTTATTAATTGTGAACTCGAATGAAAAGTGTGAAGGTGATTAATTTTTTATTTTCAAAATTTACTTTCTTCCATTATTCACACGCAATTGGATGTTACTAAGTTTGGAGAAATATGTAAACATCGTTTGGAGAAATTCAAGCCCTCTTGAGAGAGTGCAATTAAAGAGGTTTCCAATTTTGGCAGATACTTTTACCAATTCGAACTGTCACATTTTGGCCTTATCTCAAGTTTCGAATGAAATTAACTGAATATTTATTGTCGAAATGGTTTTGTGTGAAAGGACATTTGGAGTTTGGTTAATAGCAATTCGAGAAAAAGTTGTTAAGATAAATCAACAACTTTTTACTTTAAAAGAAATACGACCTTTGGTCATTTAAGAGCGAGGCAAAAGAACTTTCTGATCTCGTAGATTATGGATTTGCTGTCAAAATCACTCTTAAAGCAAGAGACAGGAGTTTATGGCTCTTCTTTTTCAGAGAGGATGTCTTAACTGAATATTGTATTAGTTTAGATGACTTGAAGTCAAAAATATAATCTGATTGAATATTTAAAGAGACAGAGTTGATGTTGTATTTTTTATTTCTCGAGAAGACTTTGATGCATTTTGAGATTGAATTTATCAAGAAATGTTTGTTTTAAAGTCATTTTGAATGAGATTTTGAAAAGAAGATTACATAATATTTTAGTAGGTTTAAAGTTTGAATAAGTATTTTATAAAAGCTTAATGCGAATGGGTAACGATTGAAACCGATTGTGTAACTGAAGCTTAAATTCTCGATTATCAGTAGTGATTTTGTTGAAAATCCTAAAGTGGATAAATCTATCGCAAACTATCCTGTCTGTTTCTTGTTCAAACTGAATGAAGGGATTTCTTTATTTAGCTTAATCTGACAAGGATGTGTTTGGTTGAAACGTAAGACTTTTTACGAGTGATGTAGAGTGAAGAGAATTTTTATTGAATGTCTTAAGGGACATCGCTTTAAATTTTGACTTTTATGATTTGTCAAATTTGGTAGAGTAATTTCAGCTATTTTGTGTCTTAACTATTATCATTTCTGATCAAATGAGTCGTAACCTAAAAATATGTAAAATGACAAAAATTGAATTTATTGCAATGTCATTTTAAGAAATTCAACTGACTTAAGAAAATAAAATTGAATTTCAAATTTTTTTTGTCAGAAATTTATTTATATGCTTAGAATGCACCAATAAATTATATTATACAATTTTAATGTAGCCACATAGGTGGGACTCTTTATAGTCAGGTGCCATATTAGCATACATTTATTCTATTGTGAGTTAAGTAATTGCTTGAGAAAATTTATTGTAACAAACATTGCGTTATTTTAACTTTATTATTAATTTTAGTATTATATTTCATCGAGTTTTACTTTTGTCATTACGAGTCAATTTTGGAGAAATTCAATAGGAAGTTGAGCGAGTTTCTAGTTTGACACTGAAAAGACAATATTGGCCAATTAGAGTGACTGTGCTAGAAGCTGCATTGAAATTTGATTTCAAACTTTTCCACTTTTTCACTACAGGGAGTTTGTTCAAGCGAAGCTGAGTGAGTAGATAAAATTTATTTGAAAGGGGATTTTTTTATTTCTTCACTGGACTTGAGAAAAGACGAAATTGCCAATTGTGGTCTTGTGACACTTTTCTATTTTCTCTTTTCTCCTTCTGTGTTTATACGGAAGTGATTTTTGTCGATAAAAGTGTTTTGCAAGAGGCTGCAATTTCGCTCTTTCGATTCTTTTCTTTCTACATTTTCTTTCTTTACCCTCTGCAGGCCTCTCCCAACGGGCAAAGAAGAAAATAAAAATAAAGAAAAGAGAGAAAAATGCGAGTCAAAACAGTTACTTTAGTTCATAACTCACAAGTCACAAGTTAATGGAAGTGGCCCAGTGGCTTTTTATTGACTTCACTATCACGCAATAAGCAAGCGAGCAATGTGCAAATCCCTTAGATATAATCTAGCGACTCAGTCATAATACACTTATTATTTTTCGTGCAATTTTGGCTTGAGAAATATTATCGTTGGTTAGTACTTTAATTTGCATTTGCCCGCTACACATTTAAGGGGAAATCAATGTGTCACGACGCAATTGTGGTGTTTCGGAATTAGCATTAAAGCATATTATTAGAAAGCTAAACGTACCTATTTTCATTGGGGGTGAAGATTTAAGCAAAAGGCTTAAGAGTTTAAGCCAAGTTTACGGAGAAAATTAATTTAATGTTTGTAAACATGGACCTAGCAAATATGAGATAAATTTGAAGATGCTGCCTTAATCTCACGACTTAGATGAAAGCTAACTTGAAATTTGTAAAAATTTAATTTTCCCACTTGGATTTAGAGGGGGTCTACATGGTAGATAGGATTTGGTGATTAAATTCCAAGAGATAAAAGGGCAAGTTTTGCAATATGATGAGGTGAAAAACTTTAGCTGCTGTGTCATCAGTCGCTGCAGGAGGGTCCACCACTAAAATCTTAAGGGGTTCTTGTTCGTGACACCCCTACCAGCGAGCAACTAAGGTCTTATGATTGTCCATCTGTCTTGGAATCCCCCTCTGCGCTGTCGACATTAACTATTTGGACCACCTCGGGCACGAGACCCTAAGAAGTTTCTCTAGAGATGTTCGTTTCTTGCCATATGACACTAAGGAATTATTTTTGGTGAAAGCGAGGGTAAATTATGAGACAACGTGCAACAACAGCTACAAAGGAGGAAATAGGGGAACCCATGAGACCATTTAAAATTTTTTTTAATTTTCTTTTATTTTTTTCCCTGTTTGGTAAAATTTAATGCAAAACAAGAAGAAAAAACAAGGTGAGTTTTTTATGATGGCAGGTGGATTTGTAATGAACAGGTCATTCAATGTTAGAAATGACATTACAGTGCATGTTGTGAATTAGTTAAAAGTAGTTTAGTGTGTTATTGCGTGGTAATTTTTGTTGTTGCAAATACTTTTTATGTAGCTTTGAAGTAAGACAATAACAAAAACATGAATGAAATTTCAATTCAAATGCCAAAGAGATAAATGTAATTTTTCTTTCATTTTTTAATGAATTTACATCTTATAGTAGAGGCGTTTTTACCTCTCAACATAGAAGAGCTTGGCATATCATTAAAATTGATATTTCATTGTTGTTTTTAAACGTGTAAAGTTAAAAAATATTTGAAAATTCAGTACATAAGCTAAATGTTCATCTGTTTTTCCTTGGGCTTACATATTTATTTCCTGAACACTAGGGGCAGTAGAATTTGAGATAATTTTATTAACTAATGGAGTGCCACATATTGTTTGTACATTGAATATAGGTGCTAAGTTGATAAAAACCTTTTATATTATATTAATTAGTAAATAAGTATTAATAACATAATAAAATTAATGTGAATAGTTTTCTCATTAACATTTCTTGATCACATTTCTGAAATACGTAAAATATTGAAATAATGAGTACGAAGAAGTTATTATATATTATATTTATATTATTTGCTTTGTAAACTAAAGTTAATGTCACATCAATATTGATTTAACATTTTGTAAAAATGATTCAACATTCAAAAGCTAATTTCAAT
>JAQFZN010000193.1:0-41531 GCA_034687075.1 Geophilus carpophagus
CATAAAAATCAAATTGCACATCATTTCGTTTGTACAACACAATTTACAGCCATTTGTAAACCATTCCCAAAGCATATGTTGTATATAACCAGGTTGCAAATCAAGATTATCGTAGCAGAAACAGAAAACTGACCCACTAACTACTTACCATGCATGATTCGTATCTTGATATTGTGTAATAAAATTAAACAAGCTGGAATAATCTAATTAATTAATAAAAAATTTCAGAATCTCGCACAAAGTTTTTTGCTTTTCTAAATCGTGAACATTACTCATCCTATAACAGAAGAAAGAATTACGGCTCCCACATCCTTTCTATTTATAGTTAAAAACATATTTGTTGCTCTATTTAATACTATTTAAAATATCCGGTGAAATTTTAATATTGATTTTCGTGACGAACTCTTTAGTTCTCATTAACAGCTATAGGGAGAGCAAAATATTAGTTATATAGGTTAAAAGAATTTAATTAAACTAATCTCATACCTATTGATAATGATGTTAAAATGCATAAATGGTGTGATATAGTGAAGAGGATTTAATGTCACTTCCTTATTCGCATTAATTTAGCGCCGAAAGGAAGCGCTTAATCATGTGACAAATATTATACCACATCTTTATGGAAACAATTGGCTATTTTTTTTAATGGATAAATAAATAACAAAATTATATGTATTTAGTAAATCATTATTAATTATATATTGTATACACATTTCGTTAATATGAAAATGAAGTAGAAAGAACAACAAAAACAAATTTTTCAACTTCAAGGCCAATTGTAGTTAGAAAACCCTCAACCGGGAAGGAGAGGATCCAGTTAGTAACCCTAAACGAATCCATAACCAAACTTTGTAGTACATCAATCCATTATAGCAAAACACAAGTTTATATTATTAAAAAAATTTACAATTTCAATTTACATAATTTTTGCACCAAATTTCTATAATTACCATTATCGTAAAAATAAAGTGATGATCCATTGAGTTTTATTATAACAGACTTTTATTGCCATTTAATTTTATTGTTCATTTTTTTATTTTTAGTTCCAATATATTTTTTTTCCCCTTTTGCAACCAAAAACACAAAAAACCTGTATACTGCAATTTCCGGTGACGGAGCAGCAGCCTGTTACCGACACGCCAATGGTTGAATAAGAGAAGAGGGAAAAAAAAAGAAAAACTCGCATGTTTTCATCCTCAACACTCGAATAGGTAAAATACAAAACACAAAATGCGATCACTCATCCGGTCAGGTCAAAGCAATATAATCTTATTTGTCATTTCCCTTTTCGTCCTAACAAATTAAACTCGGGTTAGTTAACTTAAACTAACAGTAAACAATCAATAAAAAATAAATTACAAAATACAAAATGATGAAGCAGGTGGCAACAAGGCACGTTGCCATGACTGCACCATTAAAATTCTATTATTTTCAAGTCTTTCTAACATTGATGCGCCACATGCTTCTCGTTGCCATGGAAACTCAGTGCCCAATTCATCCAAAAGCAGGTCTTCAGTGAACTATTGTTGATCCGGTCGTGAGGGGGTTTTCAAAGAAGGGCATTAAATACCCCTTGACGAACGTGAACCCACCTGGAGAAACCACACCTCCGAACACCTGGTTGCCTTGGAAACAGTTAAATTCTACACATTTCTACATATAAATGTACATTTTTAACCTGCATCGGGGCAGAAAACAATATTTGAACTAAATCATTTCTATTTAATAAAAATTGCGCGAGTAAACAATGATAAACAAATTAAGATAAACAGTTACAAAGACATGTGCAAAACAGCTTTTTAATATTCACTCACCTGATAAGATAAGGGAGCTTAAATCCATGTGTTTTGCACCATTTTTACGCTGCGTCTGTCATCCATCGACCGGTCCGTCATGTTGACTGGCGAAACAGGGTGATTGGTCGTTAGGCTTGCCTGTGTTGCACGTTTTTGTAGCGCGGCACCTTCGTTTAAAGCACGAGGATGAGTTGGATTTTTGTTAGAAAGGGGGAGGGAAAGGCGAATTTTTATCTTGCCTATTTTTTTAAATTTCAAATAGGCTTACCTACAGCTGAGCTTGTATTTCATTTGTTGAAGGAAGTCGAGGAACATCTATGAGGTGGATTATGGTGTAAGGTTGGGTCATACCACTATGGTTGGGTTGAAGATTTGTCTCGTTTTGTGTCTCGTTGTGAACGAGAGTGGTGTTGATCGTCTGCTTTTATGCATTGGAATACTAACCCCCGGGGATAGTAAATAAATATCAATGTTTAGAGTGTATATCATGTGGAATTTTGTTTGAATTTTGTGAGTTTTTGTGATTGAGGTTTTATTTTGTTGAAGAGATTTGGGAATTACTTGTGAATTGAATATTTGTTTTTTTTTATGTGGTGGGAATTTATTTAATTCATTTTAAAAATTGAGAATTGGTTGTTTTTAACTGTCATATTATGCAGGTGGTTTGTGTAAAAGTAGGGATGGTTAAAATAAGAGATAAGATTTTCAAACATCCTGTGGTTAATCTAAATATTTTTTCCTAGTATTTTAATCATTGAAATAGATTACGAATCTGAAAAAGTAAATTTTTTAAAATAATAAAAAATGATGAAACTTTTTGATTCTTAACTAAAAAAAAAATAACAAAATTAGATTTTGCCATCTTGTTGCATCACTACATACAATCAATCATAATGGCTTTAAAAACGGACAAAATCTGACGTCAGTGTTTGTCAATTACACAAGCATAGTATGCTGTAAAATGGTTTATTTAAAATTCACAATAAATATGGATACAAAATAATGAATTTTATTTATAAAACAAAAAGAAAATAACTAAATTCATTATCACGCATTTTTTAATTATAAAAAAATGTTTATTATCTGTAGCTTTGATTCTCAGAAGCAGCAACTCATATGACATTCCTCTTATCAGCGCTGAGTTGATGCTAGCATTAAAATATCACTTTCGCGCAGCTTCCTTTGCGCAGCCAGCCATGTTGAATCGGTGTATGTGTTGTTGGCGATGAATTTGCTGAATGAAAATATTGCAGATCGACTGGTTTTAATTAGTCGGAGCCGAACTTATTTATTTTTATTATTTCCTTGGTTCGGCCACAACCGACAAGCAAGCTGGATAGGCTACCGGAATATCTACGCGACACTGTCGACTGGTTTATGGGGTAGGTAAAGACAGACACTCCCGATCCGAGATAAAATTCATACACCAGAAAATATTTACCTTTTTTTAAAAAAAAATGAAAAAAAACAGTCATTTAAAATCAATCTACGTAAACAAAAAAACAGGGTTGTTGTTTTACTTTAATCTGAAATATAAATATTTAAGAGACGTAGGTTGGATTGAGGTAAATAATAGATTTTCACTTGAAATTTAATTCCGAAATTAAAAAAAAAAACATTAATGGCGGTTTTATGTATATATTGCAACATTTAATGCACGAAAAATGTTATACATTTTTATATTAAAAAAAAGACAATTATGCCATTATCGTGTGTAAATCGCAGTATATTGTGTGAAATCCGCTTTGGTTACTCTCAATTTCTCAGCTGGTGACAAAGCAAAAACAATTTACTTATCCACTTTGATTTATTTATAAACAGGAATTCGCTTTCGACATGGCTGCTGTGACATTAAGAGCAAGGAGAGAAAAAAATATTGGAAAACAAGTTGCTTTTTCTCGATTGCAGAATGACATTGAGAAATATTTCTAATCTTATTTTTAGAATCAAATTTTGAGTGAAACAAATTACGGTTTAAAAGATTTTTGTTTTTATTTATTATTATTTTTGTTGTTGAATAATATGGATGTCATTTAATTTTAATACACACTGGTTATGGTTACATAAAGGTTTCATCTGCCTTGATGTACTTTAAAGATGACTCATTCACGTTTTCAATACATTTCTAATTGAATAGCAATTTTTGACATTGACAAATCATCTTATGTCTATTTTATCACGTTCATTGTGTGACTAAATAATAAAAATTATTTTTAAAAAAATTTTAGAGGTTGGTAAGCTTTAAAAAATTCTTCGGTAAATATGAAATTTTAATTTACTTTTTTATTTTTCTATCTGAGATAATTTTATTGCACAATGTTGTTATTCCTTGTTTACAATCCACCATTTTCAGAATCAGTCAGAGCTGCTTGAAAATATGATTACAAGTGCGCTTCAGCATGAATAGTGAAGAAATGGTGACTTTAATTTTTTGAAGTAGTCCCAAAAAACCTTCAAGAGTTAACTAATTTGGAAAAAAAGGGAGAAGAAATGAAAACAAACCTGGAAGGAAAAGAAATAGAAACTAAGAGTTTGTGCAAAGCTGAAGTACCGATTTAAATTAACTGTAGTGTCTTCTACCACATAATCATCAATACTGTTACCATGGGTGACTAAGACAAGATAGAGTTGGATTACATCATTTTATACTTAAATCAGAGACAAAAAAATGTTTAATGGTGAACTAGAAACTGAAATATGAGATTTACATGAAAAATGGACAATTTAGATTAATTAAAGTGGTTTATAATTAATTAAAGTGTGTTACATTTTATATTTGATTGGGAATTAATAATTTTGAGTTTTATTTGTAAAAAAAAATATATCGAACATATATCGAAAATTAATAAAATTTGGTGCTATTTATAATCAGGTAATAAAAAGAGAAATAAAGATATCCAATCAAATATATGTTTGTATACACAGGTGAGCAAACGTGAAAATCCTAAGTATGCTTGGAGCAGGTGTGACTTTGTCACTATGGAAACCACTTTATGTACTTGGAATATGAGAGTTGCATGATGGTGGCAAGTTTTTGCTCCATATTCACTGATGGGTTATGTAGTCTTATATGCATTTCATGTTTTTCTAGGTGCAAATGGAATTTTGCCAATATTTATAATTAAAGATTATTCATGTTGAATTTTTTTCTTGTTCTAGGAAAGCGAGGAAAAAGGAAAAAGATTCCCCACAGTCGGCCCCAGATGAACAGAAACTCTACTTAGAAAATACAATGCTCGAACAATGTTTCTCCGATGTAGATTTCCGACATATTGTCGAATTGCCGAGCGGATTAGATTATAACGAATGGTTGGCGTCGCATAGTGAGTTTACTTGTCGCAACAATCTTGTCATTAATTTTGTTTTATTTTATTTTTAGCACAAAATAAGGATTCAATGAAATAGGATGAGAATTGTAGTAGAGTTTAATCATTTTGATTACCAGAATGCTTTATTGTGGGATTAATTTTTTATTTATTTGAGTTTGTTTCTATTTACCACATTTTCATGCATATTCTCCACCCATGAATATATCTCACAACTCAGTCAGTTGTAAAGGATAAATTCAGTAGTGGGTTTTAAGCTGTGGTTTTAATCAGCTTATCTGAGTACAAATTTAGAAATTTGGTGAAAATGCATTGAAAAATATAAATTTTGTAAGTAAAAAAAAGAATCCGGTGAAGGAACATTGCTTAAATTGAATTTTTATTAAGTTTCTGTTGAATTAAATTCCTTTAGTTAAATTAAGATTATAAGGATCATAAGCTTTTTCTTCTACAACATGAACACACAACACACTTGAATAATACAAATATTTATTCGACATTTTTCAATTTAATTTAATTACCGTAGCTAAAATATCACATTAACTTAGGTTATTTTTATTCTTGTTCTTCTATATTGAATTCACATGATATCGAAGCCACTTTGTTAAAATGACAGTTTATCTATATGTAAATCAGATCGGCACTTTAATCAGGTTTCCATTTAGGGTTTTTAGTAAGATAGAAAGGCATTGTCAATTTTTATAGCAGTAAAAAGAATGACTGTCTAGACATAAATTTGTTTACAATTTTCGATGTTTTTAAGGCTGCTTTCATTAGGATGGGAACGTCTTTGAAAATGTTTATTGAATACTCGTATTTTTATTTGTGACGGCAGGTTAATATAAATTTTTCTCTTGCTGATGTTTGGCATTGAGAAGAATGAAAAAGGTATATTTTAAGAAATTAATTATGGTAACAACGGAAATTTAAATAATAAAAAAAAACCAATCATGAATTTATTAGAAACATGAATTGGACACCAACTGCGCAGATGCTTAATTACTAGAAATATTAAATCTAAGTTAAGAAAATAGAAAAGTTACATTAAATACTTTTAATAATACATTCAAACCTAAATTGGATTCTCTGTGATACTTGAAACTACCACCTACATAATTAAATTATTGTGTAATCTCATTTGTACATAACGACTGTAGCTGATTATATCTGTTTAATTACATGGTAAGGATGAACCTTGATTTTAATATATTTTTTTATTTTATTTTTTACAGCTCTAGCATTTTTTGAACACATAAATCTAATATGTGGCACTATATCGGAATTTTGTACCATGTCCAGTTGTCCTGATATGACGGGGCCTTGTTCACGGTAAGTCGTTAATATTTTAAAGGAGCTGCTTCTGTGATTGATGAAGCATTCAATTTTATGAGCCAATTATTGATTCGAGAAACTGCAGTAATTGGAAAATGGCAGAAAATTGGCAAAGAATTGAAAGGAAGTTTAAAGCTTCATGAATATTTGCCATTTTTTCTCCAAATTTTGGTTTTATTAAATTTAATTATAATTTTTATTCTCAAATGGAATTTAAAAAAATATCTTTTTGCTATAATAATTTTAAAACTCAATGACCAACTGGGGATTCTTGAGATAAGTAATGAAGGCAAAGAAATATGTAACTACTCTTTGATGCAATTTTATTGGTTTAAACTGTCCTTCAACTTGTTACTTATTTTAAACATTCAGTGAGGAAATTTAAAAGAGAAGTGGGTGTTTACTAAGTGATATTAAATTCCAGTTCTTAGGAAAATGTGGATATAAATTGACAATTATTTGGCTTTTAAGTAATGAAAATAACAAATAATTGTAATTTTGACATTACAGGCAGTACCTGTGGTTTGATGAAAAGGGTAAAAAATGCAAAGTGGCAGCACCACATTACATCGATTATGTCATGACATTCACACAAAAAACCATCAATGATGAAACAATTTTCCCAACTAAATACGGTAATGATATTTTTTTCTATATTTTTATTTTATTTAATTTTTTATTTACTTCTTTGTTTGTAAACAGCCAATGAGTTTCCTACTTCAATTGAATCGATCGTTAAGAAAATCCACCGGCTTCTGTTCCACGTTGTGGCGCATATGTACCATGCCCACTTCAAGGAATTGGTGCTTTTATCACTACATGCACATCTCAATTTGGTGTTTGCGCATTTGGTGCTCTTTAACGAACGTTTTCGACTTATAGAGGAAAAGGAGACTGATGTACTCCATGATCTCGCAATCGGACTTAAGTTGCTCGGTTCCGTAGATTCAGGTGACGCAAATGCATCTCAGGAAAGAGGTGGAGGATCGTCCATTACAACTAACGTGGCCGAATCTGGTGATAATAATTGTGAAAAAACAAATGACGATGATTGTAATAGTAGTTTATCTACGAACATTGATGCACAACCTGCACTTACTCTATGTTCGGATGGAGGAGTAGAAGTTCAGTAGTGGATGGTCTTGTTACGCAATGTGAGAGATTTAGGAATTTAGTGAGGTGTAATTTAATTGTAACTTGTACAGGAAATATTGTGAATAAGATGATAAACAGTATAAAAAATTTAATAGGGAGGAATTTTTAGAGAAGTGTAATTTTTTTTGTTTTTGTTTAGCTTTAAATTATTTTTAATACTTTTTTGATTTTTAATACGCTTTAATTGTCTTTTCTTTATTTCCTTTATTATTATTATTATTTTTTGTAAATTTGTGTTTGTATTTTGTCTAATTATTCTGATATTATTTTTTTAATTTACACAATTTTTGGCAAACTAGTCTAATTTTTGTTTCTTTATTTTTTTAATGTATAATAATAAAATTGTGTGGCAATTATTATAATTATTAATTTCGTTTATTTTTATTTTTATTATTTTATTTGGTTTTATTTTAAAGGCAGGTTTGATTAGATGAGGTGGTCTCATTATTCCATATCTGAGATTTCAATTAATTTTAAACTCTTATCAAATTTATGTCAGATATCTGACAAAATTATAAAAAATTAAAACATTTTTTTAAAATTGAACTTGAAAGTTCGATTTCTATCTCAAATATATCTTAATGGCGATCTCCTCGGAGTAGATTTGTAAGTGCAGTATTAAAATGCTTTTATAATTATAATATTATTTAAATTAATTACTTTTAAGAAAATATTCTTTACAGATTACGTCATTTATTAATAGAATAGTAGCAAATTTCTTTTTTAACTAATGCATTTATTTATCCATTGTCAATCGCAATGTCAAAAATAGCCTCGTTATGTGTACAGAAGAAAAAGATTAATAATAATGATAATAATAATACTAATAATAATAATAATAGAAAAACAAAACTAAAAGAAAAAAGAAAAAAAGAACCTCTGATCACCTGAAGTGCTTTTTGGAATGAAATATTATTAGTTACTTGCTTTATTCCATGTTGGCAAACTGGAAAAGAGGCATAATTAACCAGAACAGATCACTAGCTATCTTGTTGAGCACATTGCAACTATGCACGTGGCCAATGTTGTCGAACAATCACTAGTTGCTATTTAATTGTACATTATTATTGATTCAATAGATTGTATATACATATATATATATATGAAAAAAAATATGTACTGTTGTCATTTTTATTTTTACTGTTGCAGCTTAAATTGCAAACTTTTCCAGGTTTATTTCTAGTTGTAGATAAGTTTATTTTTAGATATTATTTATTATTATAACATGAAAGTTATTATACTAATGACTACATATAAAATAAAAGAGGGTAAATAATCATTTCACATCTATTTGTAACTTAATTTCATATTCAGATTGAGTTTACGATGCTAAAAGGTGAGTAAATACATTTGAATATAATTGTTTTTCTATATTTGTATTATTTTAGTTTACGTGAATTTATTTTTTAGGTCAATACTCAGAGTCAGTGAATTCTAAACTATTATTTTTTTGAACCGGTTTTGGAAACTGCATATTAGACATCAATTTTACTATTGATTTTTCTGGTATTTTCTCATCTTGAATCTTAACTTTATCAGTATCTACTTCTATTTCTTTTTCAACATTATCAACAACTAAACAAGATTTACTTTTGAACAAATAGGTTGAAGGAATATCATTTAAAGGTGTTGACTTTTTCACACCATTAATCTCTTCTTCTGATGGTGACATTGAAGTTATCGGTTTATTTTGGTCTACTTCAAATTTCTCTTCGTTTGATTTATCTTCATTAATTTTTAGATATGGATCAAACCACGCTGGATAATCAGGCATTGAATTTTGCTTAGTGAGACTATTTGATCTCTTGCTCGATGTTACTACAGGCAATTGTTGTTCATCATTTTTCGAATTGTCTAAAGAAATTGATGGTATTGTAATTTTTTAGTTTTTACTTTTATTTTTTTAAGTAAAATAAATTTCAAAGTTGTTTACTATATTCTAGAGGAAAGAGGATTTCATCCACCATTGAATTTGTCCTTCTTCTTCGTAGAAAACGAGGCTCATTGTCTGCATGAGGCCAAAAATCTGCCATGCGGCCTTGTTTGCACAACAAATCCGATAAGGTTGGTCGTCTTTGAAGTTTTTTCTCTGAAACATTACGATATAAAAAGCAATTACAGATATATTATTATACATATGCTTCAAAATCTATTTGCTTTTAATACAGTATTTTTTTTTACATCTTATTTTAAATTTAATTGTGATAATCAAAAACTATTAATTTATTTTGAAATGCAGTGAATGCAAAAATGTACGTGTTAATGCATTTAATTACGTAATGTTATATAGTGTCATTATGCGTGAACATTATTTGTTGACATGCTTGTTGATGGTTCTGATAATGGCATTGGTTGCTATGGTATTATTACTAAGGTAAAGACCAAATTGCAAAAAGCTTTTAATAACAAACTTCAATACATTACTGTAAAGTGCAATGAGGAAAATAAACACAGTTTACCTTGATTTAAGCATTAAGTTTTTAAATTATTCTGGTTTCACTTACTCTTTAATTTTTCTTTTTGTTGCGCAAGCTCTTTTTGTAATTTTCTTGCCTCTTCAGTTTCATTTATTTGCTCCGAAATTTCTTGAGGAGCTTTTTCATTTAAGTTTTCATGTGTGTGGTTTGTATTTTTGTACAAAATTGCATTTCCATTCTTGGTACATTTGTCAACTTTTTGCTTCGTTAAAATAACATCATCTAATATTTTAAGGTTTGGAACTCTGCTCCAAACATCATCTCGATAATTAGTTGCTTCAGCAATTGGATTATAGCGTATTGTCAGTTTTTGAAGGTTATTGCACACACTCAGAAAGCTTAAATTATTAATATCAGCAATATTATTGCTGCAAAAGAAATTCAAGATTAAACAAAAGTTAGCAAAGTGTTTAATGAATTTAATAGAATAATTATTACTTTTCAATATCCAGTGTTTCTAAATTTTGCAGAAATGCACAATTATATACATCATCGATGTAATTATCACGTGCTTCTAATTCAACTAAACTTATAAAACTTGTAGCTCCATCTAAATTTTCCAAACGACAGTTAGATATGCGTAGAATTTTAAGATTTTTTAAGCAAGTTCCTAAATCCCTACGAATAGATATTTTAAAAAATTAGATTTATTAAAATGATATTTGTATTTTATTTTTTTTATTTTAAATATATACCTGAGTGAATCCAACAGACTGTTTGTTATATTCAACTCAACCAAAAATGGTAACAAGTATCCCAAATTTTGAATTGAATTTTTATTAATATCTAATTGCATTTGGATTTGATGTGCTGTTAACACATTTTGTTGTCCTGATAACTTTTTCTAAAAAAAAATTAATAGAAATTGAATTTTCAAAAAGAAATATTGAAAAAAAAACTAAAAAAAACTGTAGTTAACCTAAAAACCTAAAAATAGAACCAAATAAAGAAGCCATTTTGTATCTTCACTGACATATTTTAAATTAGTGCAAAAGTTATTGATTTTTGACATGAAATGTCAATGAAAGTCGGCTATATTTTAGATAAATCTTTTTTTTCTAAGTTAAAATAGTTTAATAAAATAGCACAATTTAAATGACCTTGATACTGTGTTCTACAGAACTAAAATCATTGCAATGTGTATTCTAGAAGCTACATTTATACATAAAACTTTAATCATTATACAAATCCACATAAACTTACAATTATTTCCAATGTCAAGGGCACTCGTGCTAAATGTGCAAAATTATTTGTATTTTGCTCAAAAGGCTGCTTACTATGATGTCCCATTGTAAACTAATTTGAAAAAAATTAATAAGCTTATTTACATAATTACTTAATAAAAAAATTTGTATTTTTTTACACCCCGGAAATAAGTCCAAAGGAATTCACAGCTGTTTACACTTGAAAATATTGAAGTACCCAAACATTAATAAAGAACATATATACTTGATGTTCACTAATAACGTTAAATATTATACAATAAAATAGCTATTAACTAGTAATTGAATAAATTGCATTAAATAAATGCTTTTAATCGTCTTAGCAGATCTATTTTTTTGCACAACTTACCTTGAAGGTGCAGTCTTGATATTTATTTCAATTTTGTTTGCTTTTTCTCTTCATATAGTCTCCAAGCAACACTATTGATTGCTTTGCTTTTATCACTATCTTTGACAAATTTTTAATAAATACATAGAATTAAACGGATTTATTAAATTAGTTTGTGTGGTATAAAATGATAATTAATTTTTTGAGCAACTCATTAAGTTTTTCGGATGTTTAAAGTAATTGTTACACACAATCAATATTTAATATGATAAAATCACGTAACTCTTGGCAATGACAGTTCAAAACAAACTTTTTATATTAAAAAAATTAAATTAAATTTTTATTTATTTATTTTTACATAGAATCAATTTTAATAAACAAATTTCATACACAGTAAAATTTTTAGAGTATTATTATTAATTTTTACAATTTTCAGCCATTTTTGTAGCACTTTTAATTCAATTGTCACTTTCTAGTTCTTTTTCTCTCGTTTCATTTTCTCTACTAATTGTGCCATTGATTTCATCAACGTTTAGATCAGAAATGTCACTCAATTTGTTCTTTTCATTGCCAATATTAGAAACACTTACGAGAAATCTGAGTGCATATTCCTGAGTTAATTTTAAAATCGCCATTATCACATCACATACATAACTCATTAAGAGAAGAACAACGGGCCAAATCAAATGCCTCGATTCTTGGGCCACAATTCGTGCTTGCTGAACTTGTCCTGAAGTAAACCATGCTTCATCGAGAGATCGGCGAGCCATGTATACACCTAATGCCACTAAACATGACACTAACATGGTATCTGCAAGTGGCCACAAATGGCTTGCGAGATGTAATGCTCGGCAACCAGCCAGTGCCATTTGAATAATCACGGTCCAAATGCCAATTGACATTCTTACAACTACTCCATGTGATTGTCTTCGTTGCTCAGGTTGTGGTTTTGGGGTCTAAATTGAGAAATTGATAAAGTATGAAAAAAAAAATTACACAAACTTATAAATATAAAATAAAAATTATTATTTATGTTTACTAAAGGAAATCTTAATTATATTTAAATTAAAATTGAAAATAATTATCTGAATAACCTGATCAAAGACTTTGCTCAAGTTGTTAATGACAACATATGCATTCTTTGAGTTTTATTGCATGATATCATTATCAACAAGTTACTCCATTGTTAGTCATTCTGAGTAATTACTGATAATTGTACACAATTAAGACAAAAGCAAACATTCATATCTCACCTGGCTGTAGTTATCGCAGTCCGTTAAAATGGCTCCACTAGTATGTAGCAGCAACACGAAATTTCCAAATGAACATCCACTAATTACACAATTAATAAAAGAATGCATTGGCACCACTCTCAACTGAAAACCACTGAACAATGCAACTCCCATTAAAAGCAGCCATATAAATAATCGACCCAAAATATTAACTACAATGTCCAAGGGCCGTTTTGCAGCACTTAGAGTAATTTTCTCAGTTTGTACTTGGTTCCATCCATCGATAAAAATATAAAATAATCGCAGAATTGCAATAAGTAAATATTGTACGCAAAAGATGCCACCGTAAACGGCCAAGTCGTGCAAATCGAGCGTGTTTAGACCCAATACCCAGGCCACAAAGGCCCAACTACTGAGAAGGGCACCTTGAACTACTGTCAAATCTGCACATAATAACAGACGGAGAGTACCGATTGATTGAGGTGTTTTTCGAAACCAATTTTGCACTTCGTTTGCTGGGTCGTCATCATCTTGGAAAGTGGTTGGTGGAGTGTTTGAAAGTGACTCTGTTTAGGATAGATTGAATGGAATAAGTTAATTATGTTGTTACAATGTCGGTTATTTGAATGAGTAATATTCACCTTTTGTTCTTCGAAGTATGTTTGACATTCTAAAAGTTAGGATTGTTTAGTTGGTGTTAGTGTCGCTAAAGTCATGCTAATGTTAATATCAGTTTGTTCAATGAAGTTTGGACTTAAAAAGACGTCGATGGCCATTGATAAGATAGCTGGAAAAGATAAAGAAATACTTACTTTTTTTAAAAACATTTTTAAAATTGTTTTAAATTGTTTTACATTTTTTTTTTTAGAAAGTTTTACTTTTTTATTTTTTTTTTGCAACAAAACGAACATTTTTATTTTACACTTTGACATTTGATATTTGACTAATTCTAATTGCAAATTTAAATTTTAAATATCTGCAGCTTTTATTATTAACTTTTATTTTTAAATAGAGATTTTTTTCCACATTAATTAGTGTAATAGTAAAACACATTTCACATAAATTAACTCATCAATTAGATACCCTAATTAAACAATTTAATTTTTTTTATATTTTTAAATTTGCTTCTTCCGTTCGTATCTATTATTGTGACCTCTTGTTAGACGAAACATTTGCGCAGAATTCACCATCTAGAGATGATACATTTTAGCTGCATAAATATGCATCTTTTGCTTGCATTTATGCTATGTTTAATCATGCCATCATGTGCGTTACAACAAACTAATTTTAAAACTTGTAAGTAAATTATTTCTTTACTTAAACTGAATAAAAATAATAAATAAAAATACTTAAAAAATTATAAACAATAAATAATTAGCATCCCGTGAAAAACGTGATTCCAAGCACAGAACAGGGACTTCAAAAGATCCATATATAATAACAACAATTTTTGTAAGTTTCTTAAAATTTAAAATGTATAAATCATTTCTAATACATTTGTTATTTTCTTTACTTTAGAATAAGCCATTTTTAATGCAAACAGATGATGGTTCATACGAGGGATTTGTGCCTGACTTTGCCAAACATTTAGCACATGCACTCAACTTTAGCTACGAGCTTGAACCAGCAAAAAAGTATGGATCATTAATTAAAGGTGAAAAATGGGATGGAATGATTGGCGATATTGTGAATATGGTAAGTGCAGTATTTATTTATTTACAAAATGTTATTTATACGATTCTTTAAATATTTATATTAGGATGCTGATTTTGCAATTGCTGATTTGACAATCACATCAGCTCGTCAAAGTGCTGTTGATTTTACTAGTCCGTATATGACAAGTGGTATTGGGATATTAATGGCAAAAGAAGCTTCAACTGAAATCCCAAGTGTTATGACACATTGGGATTTCCTTGCACCTTTTGGATCGCATGTTTGGAGAAATGCTTTTATTGCTTTAGCTGCATTAAGCCTTTGTCTCTTTATTTTAGGCCGGTATGAATTAAATTACCAGATTCGGTTAAGTCTTATGTACATTTAATTTCGTTTTAAAAAAATTTAGATTCAGTCCTGCTGATTGGACAATTAATGAACAAACGGGAAGTACACAAAGAATTAATCAATTCACCATTTCAAATACCATGTTTTACCTGTTTGGAGCACTTGCAGGACAAAATACTCAGTTAGCTGCAAGGTAAAGCACTTTTCAAATGTACTTTAAAGTGTAAAAAGTTTAAAAACAGAACATTTAGATTTAATTCTGCAGCAAATGTTGTATGTAGTGCATGGCAGTGCAGTTACAATCTTTTCGCATTTGAATAATAAATCGTGTAATTTACAGGGGATTGGCTACACGTTTGTTATCAATTACATGGTGGATTTTTTGCTTCTTTGTTGCTGCAATGTACGTTGCCAACTTAGCTGCCATCTTGGTTTTACGCTTGGACGTCGGATATTATGGTCCAAAAATACAAAGTGTTGAAGATCTTGCTGCCCAATCAGCAATTAAATACGGAACATTAAAATCTGGTTCTACACACAGTTTTTTCAAAGTAATAACACATTTAACGACTTGATTTATGGTAGTATCTTAACAATAAGAATTTTTTTTATTTTTTTTTAAAGTTGTCCACCGTACCTTTATATGAGCGAATATATTCAACAATGGAATCAACGAAACCTACAGTTTTTGTTGATTCTTACGACGATGGAGTGAAAAAAGTTCGGGAGGGTAACTTTGCTTTGTTTATGGAGGCTACGTCCATTGAATATTTAACAGAACGGGATTGTGAGTTGGAGCAAATTGGAGGACTTTTAGACTACAAAGGTTACGGAATTGCCATGAAGAAAGGTGATATTAATAAAAAATAAATAAATAAATAAATAATTTTGTACACAAATTTCCTTGACACAATTTACAAACTCTTGCACTAGAAAAGTATAAAAAAATTAAATTTGATTTTGAAATCTATTCTACAGCGCTCTCTTTTGAGCGAGGAAAGGGATAGTTAACTAATATGCCTAATATATCTGTGATTGCAATGCTTGTAGAGTAATTTTTAATCTCATTTATTAATTTTATTAATTCGCAGGTAGTTTATTTAGACATCATTTTGATCATGCTATACTTCGAGCACAAGAAAGTGGGATTTTGAGGACGCTTAAAGATAAATGGTTTAAACCTGAAACACCGTTAGAATGTGAAGACGATGATAAGTCTGTAAGATAAAATTAACTTAAATCCAGTTTTCAAATATTAATAATTGATTTTTTTAGGCAAATGATAAAGGATCCATTGCAGTGCTTAATTTTGCTGGTATTTTCACTCTTTTGATTATTGGCGTATCCCTATCTTTTGTGGTAGGTCTTCTTGAGATGATTTGGCGTGCTTACTCTGCATCCAAAGTACAAGGAGTAAGGAATATTAATATTAATAATGGTTTCTTTAATTTTATATTTTATTAATTAATATTATTTTAACAGGGAACAATTTTGGATGAAATAAAGCGCGAAGGCAGATATGCGGTATTTGGCGGTGTAACACCAAATAAAGACAGTAATAATGTAAGAAGAGAAGATGTGAGTCTTCAAAGACAAGATCATTAAAATAAAACGTTGGACTGTGTCTTATTTAACACAATCAGATTATACACCATACTTGTTATAACTGCAAAAATATAGAAATTAAATTTAAGCGAATATTAATGTTATGGTAAACATATGGTTTGATTCTGCTCGCTTAGAATATCTTTGGTCTATGATAGATCTGCCACATCAGTATGTCCTACTTAAGGATATAATTACTCACATAAGCAGTATATTTGTTTTCATGTAGGAGTAGAATAGACTCATTTGTGTTGTGGTAGACCAAGTCGTCGGAATTTTATTGCCAAGCAAAGAGTTTTTTGATTTATCTAAATGTAGTTGTTTAATCAATTCTTACTGGAGTTGTAGGATGGTGAATAAACAAATTCTAGTAAATTTGTTGTGTGTAATTGTATGAGCAAATTCTTTCTGACAAAAAAACAGGGATTCTTGAAGTACCTAACATTTAATGATAATTAATCTCTCGCAGCTAACTTGATGTCATAAACCATTGTATATTTATAAATGTATCCAGTGGACATCTGCATGACCCAAGTTTAGACTAAGATTTTAATTTTAGAGCAGAAAAGTTAGTCAATGTTAACAACAAAAGTGGAAAATACCAAATTCTTCAATGATACGAACATACATAAGGATCAGAAAAGCAATTTAATTTTTAATAAAAGGAATTATGGTATGTACAAAGTTTAAAAGTCAAAAAAATAAATAAATAAACGAGAAGCTAATTTTAGAAATTTGTTAGAAAATAATATTTAAAGTTCAAGTATGCGAGGAATTTTTATGAAATTTTTGACTAATTAAAATCCGCTTAAAAACGCCCATTAATTATAATTTTAATAATTGCATAGAATTACTCAAGCAGCATTTAATTAATATACGTCAAATAAGTAACAAAATGTCAAACAAACATCTAGTAATAAAACTATTTAATAAAATAAATCATTGATTCGTTTATCGAGAAAAGTGTGTGCTATAATATACTCTGCTGGTGGGCAAATAACGCATTAAAAATCACTATTCAGACTACACTACTTACTGCAAAGATCACATTTGAGTTTATTATAAAATCTACCTATAACAACAGAACGGTTACTCATTAATGTGTTTTGCAAAATAAACTTTGCATATTTAGTTTTAAATTGTGAGCTGTACTTATCCAACAGTAAAAAAATAATGATGAGTTAGTTTTCACTCATTTACTGTACAAAGGTTGATCTATACAGATATGTATTTTGTAATTTAAATGCTTATGTTCTTACCTTTTGTACTTCAAATTACGCTTTACATTATAAAACTTTAAAATATGTCTGGATTGCTTGCTGTCTTGCTAATGTTACCTAGTATCAGTTTTCTCGTGAAATTTGAGCTCCCATGTTGACTATTGACACTAGTTTTAAAATGAATTGCAATTTTAAATTGCAATTTTAAATTTTAGTGTTGTGTTTTAATAATCAACGAATATTTTTTTAATATTATTTAATATTTAAAATGCACTAAAAATTGTTTGTGAATCATCATTGCAACACACATTTTGTTTCGTAATAAAATGTAATATATACTATTACATTGACCTAAGATTTTACACTTTGAAAGTGAAAATATATTTTATTTATTAATTTGACTGATTCATCTAAGAAATTGTAAACATTTTATTTTACATATTAAAATATTCTTTTACATGTATTAATGTATAATCTATAAGAAACCAATTTTTTCTTTTTTTAAAAAGGAAAAAAACTAAATTTGTTTCTTCAGATCTTATCAATTTGTGTGACCTCTTGTTGAACTCAACATTTGCGCAGCATTCACCATTTTGAGATGATACACATTAGTTACATTAATATGAAGCATTTGTTTATATGTTTGTTACTTTTAATGATACAAACAGATGGATTACAACAAAATAATCCTAAAACTTGTAAGTAAGCTATTCTCATGTAAAATAAAATAAATAAATATAAATAATTTATATTTAAAACAAAACCAACAAGTGCTCCGAGAGAAACGTGATTTTAGATCCAGAACAGGAACTCCAGGTGATCCATACATAATAACAACTATTGCTGTAAGTTTCTTAAAACGTTAAATATGTTTTAAACATATTAAATATTTTATTATTTTTATCTTTTTTAGAACAAGCCATTTTTAACTCAAAAACAACAAACTAATCGAGAAACGGGGAATGATTTGTATTACGGATTTGTGCCTGACTTTGCTAAGCATTTATCAATTACACTCAACTTTAGTTACATCATTCGACCAGCAAAAAATTATGGTTCTTTAGTAAGGCCAACAGAATGGAATGGAATGATTAGCGATATTATAAAAATGGTGTGATACATTTATTTGCAATGAAATTAAAAATTTATCTAAAAATTTATTTAGGATGCTGATTTTGCACTTGCTGATTTGACAATTACATCAAATCGTCTAAGGGCTGTTGACTTTTCTGTTCCATATATGACAAGTGGAATTGGAATATTAATGGCTAAAGATGATCCTACTGAAACCTCACCTATTATGTCACCTTGGGATTTTCTTGCACCTTTTACAAAAGAAGTTTGGGGAAATGCTTTCATTGCATTTGCTGTAATAAATATTTGTCTTTTTGTATTGGGCCGGTATCAATCAAATCACTACACCTAATTTTTAGTAGAATTAGGTTTTAAATACATTTTCATCTATAGATTTAGTCCTGCAGAATGGTCAACAAATGAGCAAACGAATGGTCAGCGAAATAATCAATTTACAGTGTTGAATACCATGTTTTACTTAATTGGATCGCTTGTCAGACAAAATACTCAGCTAGCTGCTAGGTAGATATAGTTTAATCGCATTTTTTACGTTTACAAATTATTTAAATAATTTTGTATGGTAATAAGTAAAATAAAGTAAAATAACCAAATTGTGTTTACATGCTGTGCAGTGCAGCTTCTTACAAATATGGGAATTCTTCTGTAAGAGTAACACGTTTTATAATTTATAGGGGATTGGCTACACGTTTGTTATCAGTTACATGGTGGATTTTTTGCTTCTTTGTTGCTGCAATGTATATTGCTAACTTAGCTGCCATTTTAATTCTTCGCATGGAAGTGGTGTACAATGTCCCAAAAATACAAAGTGTTGAAAGTCTTGCTGCTCAGACAACAGTTAAATATGGAACATTAAAATATGGATCTACAAACAGTTTCTTTAAGGTATTAGGTAAAATATTTATAGGCACATAGCAATAAATAATACACAATTTTGTATATTTTCTTGTTAGATGTCAACTGTGCCACTGTATCAAAGAATATATTCCACAATGGAGTCAACTGAACCTAGTGTATTTGTCGATTCTTACGACGATGGAGTAAAGAGAGTTCGGGACGGTAACTTTGCTTTTTTCATGGAAGCTACTTCTATTGAATATTTAACGGAACGGGATTGTAAGTTGCATCAAGTTGGAGGACTTTTAGATTACAAAGGTTATGGAATTGCTGTGAGAAAAGGTGATAATAAATAAATTCTTATTCAAACTTTAATTAACTTAATAATATAATTTGCAGGAAGTAGACTTAAACCTCAATTTGATCAAGTAATACTTCAAGCTCAAGAAAGCGGTATTTTAAAAGCAATAAAAGACAAATGGTTTAAACCAGAAAAACCTTTAAACTGTGATAAAGATGATAAATCTGTAAGATAAATATTTATTTGCATTTACTTTATATATTTACAACATATTATTGTTATTATTTAATAACTTTTTTTAGGTAAACGATAGAAGAACAATTACAGTGCTGAATTTTGGTGGCATTTTTGCTCTTTTGTTTATTGGTGTAGTTCTGTCATTTGTAGCAGGTTTTCTAGAGATGATTTGGCGTGCTTATTTTACTTCAAGAGAACAAGGAGTAAATGATATTACTATTTAAAATATTTAAAATAATTTTAAACCTTAATTTATTTTTAAGGGGTCTATGTTTGAAGAACTAAAGCGCGAAGCAAGATATGCAATATTTGGAGGTGTAGTACCGAATAAAGACAGCAATAACATAAACAGAGATGACGTGAGTCTCGAAAGACAAGAAAATTAAAATTATAATTTGGAATGTATATTTTAACACAAATTAGCATTTTACATTTTATAACTACAAAATATATAAATTAAGTTGAAATCAATGCTATTAGTCGTGTTTGGCGTATTGTGGGTAGATGTTGCTCTTCAACCATAAATCACATTTCGAGTCTTTGGCGTGCAATGTTAATTCATCAGCCACATCAATATATCCTGGAGGACTAATTTTACTCACAGAGTCAATTTTATTGGTTTTGATATAGGAATAGAATAAATTGCTCATTGTGCGCTGATAAGCCAAATCTTCGGAAGTGAAATGATCACCCAAGAAGTCTTGCATTTGTTCAAATATGGCTGCTATATCAAACCTCAATTGAGATGTAGGGCGATGCGAAGATGAATAAACAAAAACATTATTGGTAAATTTATTATGTGTCCATCGTGCTAGTTGAAAAAGCGGGCATCTAATTCGAACATCAGCAACCTGAAATGTGTAAATGAAAAGGAAATGCGCTTTTAATATGCACAAATAATCATTTTTTACCATTTTAGAATATTGTAATGACACTGGTTCATTTTTCAGTAAATAATTTGCTATTGCATCATGAGCAAGATCTGCACTCAAAGTACCTAACCGAATCTGAACTCGCTCTACCACTGCAGTCCAGTTGATTGAGTCTAAATGAGACCAGTCACCTACTGCATAATTTGTAGCTCCTTAAAAAATTGAAATTGATAATTAATTTTTAGTGGATATTGTTTTATTTATTTTATCAGTACCAATGATTAAGGAAACATCGCTGAATTTATTACTGCGTAGTGATTTCATTAACAAATTAGGTACAATATGGCCATCGGTTACTATCTTAGGCATTTCAGTTTCGTTATAGAAAGGTAGGTCAATATTATCAGTCCAGGATGTAGCAGAAATTATGTCCTGGGGTGATTTCAATGATAAGCAGTGATGTACTTGTGTTTTACATTCAATGTTTCTATCAAGAGATTTATTAAGAGAGTTATGCGTAATAAGAATTGTTTGTAATAGTTTCTAATTTGTTTTTCTTACTCAAGAAATTCTTCATTTATTTCTTCTGCTTTGGACAATCTTAAGTTCATGATTTCAGCACTTCCTCCTGAAATCCATGCTTTGTTAAATAGACCTGCAGCAGTAGGTGACATTACAAGTGCCAAAATGGCAGATGCTCCAAAGCCGTGACCAAGCACAGTAATCTGAAAAAAAATTTATGAGTAAAAAAAAAATCATAATTAAGTGTACTTTTTTTTAGAAAAGAAAATAATGTTTTGTGAAAATGTCAAACTAATTAAAAGCAGCTTAAAAACCCCAACTAATTATAATTTTTAATGACACTGACGAATCAGTCAAGCCGCATTTAACAACCTTCTTGCTGTAAATTTTTATTGTTAATTTTTATGAGTTTCAAACAAACATTTAAAGACTTTTTATCTTTAAATAATAATTAAGAGTCTTTTTTAAGCCACATAAATCTTGCGCATAATCAGAATCACGTAGCTAAAAAAACAAAAAATTTAAAAAAAAAAACAAATAAACTTGTTTTTAGATATAAGGCAATGAACCAAACCAATTTTTCAGGTTTAAGTAACCTACAAACGTAATCATAAATGCACATTACCTTTATAAAACAATGAGATTCTTAAAATAAAGATTGCTTTGGATTAGTAATTAGTTTAATGACTCCGGTTTCTGCATTTAAGGTTAAATACGAAGGATATCCACAACAAGTGGACATCCTTATATAAATTTTACTGCAGATGATTTACAGCCAAGGGCACGTTATAAAAACTAGTGGACCTAATAATAATAAATTCATCAATACAGTAAAAAAATAAGTGAAAAAAAAAAAATTTTACATATTCTGATTTAAATCAGAACATTTAATCCAACATCAAATTCAAGGACAAAAGAGATACTCACTGATCTTGGATTCCCACCAAAAGAATCAATGTTCATTTGCACCCATTTAAGAGCAGCTAACATGTCGTATAAACCATAGTTCCCAGATGTTCGTGGGTGTCCTTTTCTGAGACTTTTTAATGCCATAAAACCGAAAGCATGTGTTCGGTAAGAGACACTAACAAATACAATTTGTTTTTCTCTTGCAAGTTTTGCTGATGGTTGAATCCTGCAAATAATATTTTTAAAATATAAAAAAAAGTGTTTATGATATCTTGACAGTTTTACTTACCTCACAGAAAATTTATCATGACCTAGACTAGTTTCTCCCCTAAAATACACAACTACATGTTTAGGTTCTCTGTATGCAGGTTCTGGTGTGAATATGTCCAGATATAAACAGTCTTCATTTCTACGGAAATTATCAATACTCTGTATATCACTTTGATAGCAGTGTGCTCTTTGACGATACGCTTTGTAAGTTCCTTGCCAACAATCTTCCATTTTGGTTAAAGGAATAGTTTTCTTGAAGCGTAGATTTTCTACTGGTGGCACTGCGTAAGGAATTCCCAAGAATTCAAAGGCTCCGTCGACAGCTGTTCCAACAACAGGACCACATGTTGTGAGCACTTTAGTTTGAGAATCTGATTCTACAAGATATTGCTCTCGAGTAGCGCCACGTAGAATAAGAAATACTACCAAACCGACAAGAATCAAGAGACCTAACGCTGCTGCTGCTAATGTGCATACTAAAGCATCGCGACGTACAGTCCATTTAGATGCAGATTTTTTCGGGTAATCATCCGATTTGGATATGGGTTTGATGGTTATACGTGACATGGTGCCTTGAAAATAAAAATAGTTAAAAGTATATACATAAAACAGTATTAGTTGTTTATAAATTTTAATAAATTCGAAACTAGAATTAAAGTTCAATTTACTTCTGGTTCTCATTTTATGTTCCTGATTATGGAAATTCCAGCTGTCAGGAAGTATTTATACAAAATCTAAGTTGTTTAATATTCAGTAAAGGAAGCAATTGTTGATATTCAAAATTAATAACTACATGTAGGAAGACTTTTGTTTTCATTGAAAAAAATACCTCAGTTCTCAGCTGTTTGAACCTATGACCCTAAAGCCATTGAGAGTTCTAACCACTTAGATACAAGTCTAGCTTGTTTTGAAGAAAAGCACAGTATTGCCCTAAGACAAAGTGGTTTTCCCATTAATGAATAGGAATTGCTATCATTCTGCCGTTGCCCCAAGTACAGCCACATTCTAAAACTCATGTGATTTTACTTTTCCTAATGAAAATAAAAACGCTGCTAGATTTTGTAACAAGCTGTACATCTTGTTTTTTATAATTTATTTGCAAAACAGCATAAAATTTGACTAATTTTGTACGAATGGCAGTAAATATAAAAGCAGTCTTTATTCTAACATAAAACGTTCAGTGAGAAATTGAAATTTGTGTAGTTAAAATACTGTAACAAATATTACACAAGTATTAATTTAATTTTAGTATTGTACGTATTATTATCTTATATTTCACTTACCTGAGATTGAAATCAACACTTAGTTGAATTAAATTTTATATTTCAATAATCGAATGAGCAAAAGTTTATTAATAACTGCTCGAACCTATACAATACAGCTTTATTACACTTTAATAAACCTTTGTCAAATGCAGCTATCAGCAAAAGGAAATTGAAAAATTTGGGTCACTTTTTTATTTTTTTTTTATTTTAATAATATGCTGTTTTTAGTTAATTTATGGTTTTTAATTAAATTTACTAAAGACAATGGAAGCAATATTACAGTGGATTTTTAAAGGTAAGATTATGTAATGAACTTATGCAATCACCTTTTCTTTTTCTTAATGTGCAACAGCCCATTAGAAAATATAATTCAAGCTTGAAAATATTCACTAATTTAAGCGAAGAGAAGCCATTTTGGAACAAACAATTTTCAATTTAAAGCGCACAGATTTCATATATTTTCATCACGCACAAAGTAAATTGCCATTTGAAACCTTATTCATTTTTCTTAGTAATAAAAATAAACCTAAATTTAACCACACTTAAAGAGTGTAACATGTACAGTAGTCTAGAATTAATTTCATTCTATAAATATTTTAAAAAACAAACCCGTATCTGCCGCAGTTCCTCCACTTAACAACTGCTGAATAGTTTCTTTTTCCTCGTCCTAAATTGAAAACTTGAAGATTTCAGATTAAAAATGAAATAGAGGTAAACAGGAAGTCATATTCTCACCTGAGTGTGCATCTCTTTAAACTTGGCACCTGTACCTGCAACAACAAATGCTGAAATTAGTATGTTTTTTTAGTTCTTATTTCAAATTTTAGGTCACTTTTCAAGGCCATGGTCACGAATCTTTATTACCCAAGTCATCATGGGAGAATTTTTTTTTATTTCTTTTCTTTTATTTAATTTAAATTTAAAATATGCTACTTGCATAACAATAGCAGTAGCATAATTTCATATAAAACAAATGGAAAAAAATACGTGTTGTGAAATATCTTTGTATAATGACCCGGGTCGTAAAAATAAAACTTGTTGATGAAACAACTCTATTAAAAATATTTAAAAAAACCCATTAACTTTATTCAAATAAAGTGAAAACAATATCTAAAAATACGCTTTTATCACTTAAAATTTATCTTTTATATTTTATCATATAATTTCTAAATTTTTATGTATATTTTTATTTTATTTTTAAACTCTTACCATGGTCAACTGTCGTCATGTCTATAAACCACGTGACTTTGTTGTAATCTTTCGTAAAATTCTTCTCAAGGAAAACAACACAATGAATAAACTCGAGTACAAAAATAAAATTAAGAAAATTTAAAAATAAAAATTTTATACTTGCCTATAGAGTTGATTTTTTGTGTCTATTAAATAAGAGTTATCAGGTGATTCACCTAAATGTGTAGGAGGATATGTTACAGCAAATTTCAAAAAGAAAAAAGTTTTCTCTCACTGACTTTGTTTCAACCCAGCCAAGATACCTGCCGGCTGAGCAGTTAATACAAGAAAAAACTCTTGGTTGGTGAGTAGTTGTGCGCATGCGTGGATGTTTGTGGAACAGTGTTTCAAGAAATACTTCCATTTCAACTGCAACTCGTTTTTACGAGTTGGTGACGTAATCAATTGAGTCTGTTAAAAAATTTATTTGACACTTGTCACAGTTTCAAATTTATTGGAGCATTGTTATCAGGTTTAAAGTGAATTACTTTTTATACATTTGTTACTAATTAACTTTTAATTTTACTGCAGGAATAATAAAAACAAATATTTGTTGGTCAGTTGATTTCTAAGTTTGTTGTACAGTCAAAGATTGCCTAAAAATTAATAAACTTATGAATTATTCATTTTTTTTTAATAATCGAGCAAAGCGCATTGAGAAATAAGCTGAAAATCAATTCCAACGGCGTTCCAGTTGAGTGTACATTTAGTAGATGGCGGCACTATACAGTTCGATAATTGCCAGTTCCGGTTGCGCTATGCTGGACTTGTTTCGCGGTAACTTTGTTTACAATCTCTCGCCAGAAACTCGGTTAGTGTATTATTTAGAAGACTTTATTTCAAGAATCCGCTAACAGTGAGTACGATTAAAATGATTATAGTTTTAAATGTGATAAGTACTAATCCTCACAATAAGCTTGATAATCGGTCCGACAGGGTAGCCATTCTTAGGGCAGCGTGTTGATTACTCATTAGCATGATTCAAATGAGCTCAGTGATTTTTATTCTCAAATAGATCCACAAATAAAGATTTCTTATCTTATTTAAATTTTCTTGATTTCAACTGTTCGATTGTTATTAGCAATTTTTAAAATTATTTTTATTGACAAGTGTTGAATTTTTAACGACTTTAGTGAGTAATGAAGAGAACATTGAGGAAATAAAATTTTCCCCGATTAACAAATGAGATATTTTTAAGGGAAATTTTTTATTTTAAGTATCAGATTATTAGAAAATTAATTTAATGTTTTAATTTTTTTTGTTTGTGGATTGTGAAATGACTAAAGATTAGTAAATGTTTTTAAAAATATCTTACGATAATTTTTTTAATTAACCTCACCTTAGGAAAACACATAGCTTTTCCTGAATACTTACTCAACAGTTTTCAGAAATTAGTCTGGGGTAGAATTTAGTAACCAAAAAGAGAAAAATAACTCAAAATTCATATTCTCTTAAATGTAAATTTTATTTTAATCAGAAATGTTTCAGCTCGTGACAAATGAGGTATTTACTGAACTTTTTTTTTAGATCAATTAGATTTAATTCAAGCAAATTTAAACAAAGTATACATAAAGCAAGTGTTTTTTTGGTAAAATATTGTTATGTAAACTATCTTACATAACTTTAATTTGAGTCAATTATTATATACGAAAATACTTTTTATTGAACAATTTCTCAATGTCATGAGGAAACATTTTGGAGTTAATTTTAAAGTAATTTGATAATAACTTGTAATTACGATGAATCACTAAAACTCTACATGCATTAAAGTTTTTCTTTTCCCACGAAAATTTTTTGTTGACTGAATACGTTTTCAATGTCAGAAGTTTTTTAGCACTATTTAAGATATTATTAATAAACAATATTTTATTACAAATTGAAAATATAGCGGAAAAGAGGTTATATGTACACACAAAATCGTTAATGAGTTGTTCTTCTTTTTGCCCTAAATTAATTTTTGCACACAGTGTCGCAAACCTTATAACTGTCTGTATTGGCCATCCTTCGGAGCCTAATCACCCATCTGCATCAAAAGTTATGTTGCTGATGATGTTGCCATCTCTGAATTAGCAACTTGATCTTTTTTCATTGCTTTACCAAACGAATCTCCAAGATGTAGAGCGCACGAATGGAATTACCTTGACCCAAACCCACTTTAAATCTCCCGCATTTTTTTGTTTGCCCATATTTTATCTCCCTCTAGCGTCAGCAAACATCACCTTAAAACTCAATTTCCCGCTCTCTTTTATTTTGTTAGTACGTCTTGCGAAACCAATTAAATGCCAACAAAAAAAAATTCAATTAAAACTCAATTTCAAACCAAATTGAGAATAAACCACCGAGCACTTTATTTGGAACAAACTCATTTAATTAAACCAAATTCATTATCCATAATGGCCTCCAAGGATACACACCTTAATAATCCCTCGGGGTAATAACCGGTGCGCGGGAGGAGTGGGGAGGTATGGTGAGTTATATTATCCTCGGGCGATCTCCCGATTATATGAACGCTGTGAGCGATCACGAGACGCAGAAAATCATGCGAGAACAGGAAATGAAAAGCAGAACTGCCGCCTCAGCGTTTCTCATTATGGGCCCAGGACCCCCTCCATGGCGTCCCTCGTGCGTTCCACCCTAGCTTTCTTCTCCTATCCCCCACCACCTCCTTGTGTGGTAACGCGAGTTCCGCAGATTACAGATTGTTGCAGGGGGGAAATGGCGTCTAAAGAGGGTGGGGTAAAGGCAATTATCACTTGTTCCCTCCCTTCCTAGTTTTTTCTTTGGCTTTTAAAACATGTTTTTCTTCCTAACACCGCCATTTTGGGATAAAGGAATTGTGGGTGGTGATTTTTTTGTTGGTTTGTTATCAGTTGTGTGATCAGTTTTCCACAAATTGCTACATTTCTAAGGCGTGACTTCTTTTTTCAATTAAGGCACTTTTTAGTGTGTTATGGAGGGGTGTGGAGGATTAATGAGACTTTTTTGGATTACGGATTGGTTGGGATGCGAATGGGGGAGTTGAAGGAAGTTAAAAAGAAAAATAAAAATGAGTCAGGGGCTGGTTGTCAGTGTAGATAATAATTGACTTGTTATAGTGTTAAATTGCTTTTATTATTTTTTTTAAGTTGTGCTAATGTCGTGTTATTGCAGTTTAAGGTTCTATTTTAGTGATTGATGAATTTTAATGAAGATTAGTGCTTTTGGAAAGTAAATAAATGAATATATGAATACAAATATGGCTGATAGATTTAATAATTAGGCGTAATGGAATGGTAATAAAATGATAAGGTTAATTGAAGTAAGCAAAATGACCTTAGGTTATATATACATTTAATGGGTAAAGTTGATAAAATGAAATAGCAATTATTATTTTTTTTTAAATTTAAGTTAAATTGAGGTTTTGGCTTAGTAACTGTGATGTCTAACAACATAATATTTACTTTATTTTATCTTTAGAGGCTTGAAATTGATTTTTTTACAAGTTTAAATGATGTGTATACAAGTAGTTATATATTTAATTGAATAGATTGATTTAATTGATTAGAAAAATGTAGTTGATTTTTGCGCATTAGAAAAATAATAAATACGTGTATATGGTTGTTTTTAATTTGGTTGTGTGAATGTTTGTTTCACAAAGCGTTAAGTTACTGGGCAGTTAATGCGAAAACAGGCGCAGCCACTACCCCACCAATTCATCAATTGCACTTTTAATTTCCTGAATTTAATGAAATCGACAGTGCGGAGGAAGGGAGAGAGGACGGAATGGCTCACGTGCAGAAAACAAGTCCCTCGGCTAATTAGTCGCTGCCCGACGAGGCCAATTAATGAGACGCTTTCACGTGGCGTCGCCTCGCCTTTTGAAAAATCTTATTTTCTTAGAATGTAAGACTATGCATGTTCTTTCATTTCTGTTTTTCTCTATCTTTTCACCAATTTGTTGTCATGGAAATGGAGTTTCACAATTTTTTCAGGATATTATAATTTTTATTGCTAGGGAAGTTCAATAGATTTCACGCAATATTTGTAAAAAAATTGTTTTCAATGATTTTATATTTGATTTTGAATGTCACCTTAATAGTAGATGTTAATATAATTTTATTTTACTTTTTCATATATTAGAAAACGTGTGTAAACAATACAAAAGTTGAGGGAAAATGTATAGAAGCATTATTGTTTTCTATTAACATCCTGAATATCGCATGAAACTTTGTTATCTTCATGTTCACTTCTAATCAGAATAAATTTCATTAAACATTTGCCTTATAATTATTTATACGTGCAACAAGACACCAAACGCGTGTGCGTGACGCCCAAGCGCGTTCAGAGGATCCCCTGATAATCCCATGTTTGTCTAGCACCCCTTTTGTTCCTCCCTTCCATCTCCTGAACAACGACCATTTTTAATTTGTCACGATATGCATTGCACCTCCTTAATCATGTAACACAAATTCATTAGGATTTAGATGAAATTAAAATACGCCTATTTTCATTTATCAATTTTTATTTTAAATTAAAATTTGTTTTTTCTTGAATAGTAACTTTTAAATATAAATAATTAGATAGTAAAGGTCAAACAAACCAACCTCTTTTTTGATTTTCTCATTACGGTATAGGAAATTATGTAAACAGTGTAAATAAATTGCATCGTTAAAGGGTGAGAACAGGATGAAAAGAAACGGAGAAAATTATAAAATTACATAGAGATTTTTTAATTATATATTTTACATATATATTTATGTAAAATAAATTAATCTGAAATGGCTTATAGAATGTTGGAAGCAGTTTTGTTGTGATATTGACTTAAGGGCAAAAGTTGTTTAGAGAGGTGTGTAAACATGTATAAATGAGAAGGTATGGGAAGAATACAAATAAAAGACAAATTTGAATATGAAAGATAAACCTGGAATTATTTACACAAAATCAACAAGTTCAGGGCCTCATTTTGCCTTTCTTAGAAAAAGAGTTAAAGGGGAGTAAAAGAAGACAACAAATACGCATAATTAAAGTTAATACATGCTTAAAGCAAATAGCACATTAAACTTAAAATCAATCAATCAGTCAGTGTAGGTTTTTTATTTGGTTATAAAAATACTTATTTTATTTAAAATTACAATCAGGAGAGAAAATGTAAAAGTTACTTATTGAACTAAAATTGCTGCAGCTTTGGCGACCCCAGCGTTTTACTTCTTTATATCAAACAAAATGTCGAGTTTTAATTATTATTAATAGTTTGTCAGCAGTGAAGACAACTTACGAGAGGTTGAGATGTTACATTTGCATTTGGTTGCGTGTTGCAATTTTATTTAGTGGTGTGAAGGATTATGTTAGGTAATCCTCAGCTTGTATTCAGAGCACGAAGAGTGTGTTGCAATGTGCAAGTGTGTGACTCAAAATTTGGTTGCCCAAATATACATTTTAACAGGTGCTAATTTACATTTAACAACTCTAAAGTAGATATGTAAGTGATAAAAGCATATTAAATTAGCGCTTCCTTTTACTTTTGCATTTACGATAAAAAAGTATTTTGGTAAGTTATTTTATATATATACATATATACATATATATAATTTTTAATGAATTTTTTAATGTTTAAAAATAAATAAAATGAAATCTGTAAAATGTTCGAATTTTTTTTTCTTCAACGAAAATTCAAAGAAAATTGTAATAAAAAATAAAAAGAGAAAAAAAAATTAATGATTTAAACTTGAAAAAAATAACAAGGTGGCAATGATCTTTGCGGGATTAATCCGCGTTCCACGACGAGGAAACTGAGAGGGGAAGGGGAGATGAGGGCGAGTTCCTAATTGATTCCATAACTGAAACCCCAACCACAATATCTAGCAGGTCTATTGATGTCCTAATGGGATTCCTTATCTTGGCGTTCATAAATTACCTGAACACACTTCTCCCTCCTCATCCTTTCCTGTGGACCATGTAAATTTGCGACGCGCATGCGCAAGATAAAGACTCCGGGCTGACATTAATTAAATAGTGTTGTATTAGAGCTGAGGGTTGAAATATGAAGTATAATTTCCTTTTAGTTTGGCGTGATGGCCGTTGGCGGCGTTCGTGTGGCCGTCAATTCGCTGGCCCCTGACGAGCGTTGATGCAGGGGTGTGATAAGCTCTCTATCTCGCTACCCCCCTACTCCCGCAAGCATCTGGCTTTGCTAAATGATGATTACATGAGAGGTCCCAAATAATAAGTTGGTGGTTAAGTTAAGCTTCATTTTTGGCGCCAAATTTCCTCACCCGAATTGATAACCTTTCTCCACCAACACATTTCCCTTAAAGTGATGTATGACAATGCCACCACAACCCCTGGTGGTTGTTTTGGCTGACAGATAAAGGTAAACGGATGCCATAGCGATTTATTGGTGCGGTTGAAAATTTTTATATTGTTTGATGTGCTGCCCTTGGTGCTTTGCTGCATTTCACCAACTCGAAATTGAGATATTTTAGGAAAAGGAAATTTTAGTTAACAAATTTCAACTTAATGAAATTTCAAAATATTAATTCAAAATGGCATCTTTATTTTGATGTGTAACTACATGAAATAAATGCCATTCCCACCTGTTCGTTTGCACATTTTATGTGTAACAGATGTTTTGTTTAATTTGATGTATTTGTTTAGAGATTAATGCGTTTTCGAAAATGTTAAAAAATACGACATTTTCAATACTTAAAATTTGGATTCAGTTTATACACATAAACACAATTTGTTTTATAAAATCTTTTGTAAAAATTTATTAGCCGAGTTTAGAAAATTTATTAGCCGAACTGGCCATCTTAATTTGATTAATTAATTAAATTTTATTTTAGTCAATTAAACCACGGAAAATTAATAAGATATGTTATCATTAAAAAGTGTCCCTGCAGTGTCCCAAAAAGATTTGTTTAATGACACTTAAAATTATTTAATAAAATTTATTAACAAAATTTTACTACTACTAATTTTTTAATACCATTTTCCTTTGACTATTTTTTTATTTTAACAATTTATTGACGTGACGTGACGTTCCTTTATCGTATTTTACCTCATTAAATATTTAAAATGATGTGCTGTTGCGCGTGATCCCCTCCATAATCCCGCACGGTGGTTTGAAATGCGCTCGTTACGCTATTATTTTGCGCACGATCCAGTAATGAGCTTGTGATGTGAATTCATTGCGTGCTCTTTCTCCAACTCGCCCACTGAGGGCGCAACCTTCCATTTGCCCCTATGTCCGTTGAACGCCTTCACCAATAAGGTTTAATACTACTCCCTTCACCCTCCTCTCACCTGCCTTTTAATCTCCATATTGGTAAGGGTTAACCCGCAAGCACTAAATTTACGCTGCTGCAAATTTTAACTTCATTATAACGAGGTTTCCAATTTTCTCCCCATAACTCGATAATTCATCAAGTTTAAGCCCGTTAATCCCGAATCCATCACGATCTTAATGGTGCATGCGTTAAGTTTTTAACTCCCCTTCTCTCTATATCCCTTCAATACACATCATACGATCTGTGACGTCACATTTTTATACCTCTCATAAACACATCGAGTTTTCTATCTTATTCCCTCATTCTGATGATGTAATTTCTTTCGGCACCCTCAACCTGAATGTATTCAACACTGTTATCACAAGTGAAGTTAATCCCCCCTTTTTTCTCTTCCCCTATGTAGGGGTAAGGATATAAGCAGCAATTGTATTGCTTCGGGAATGGTGATTGGATATTGCTGGCGTTTTCCCACTCGGATCAGCAGTACGCATAGAATAGGAGCTTAATGAAGCGACTGGGCTGTGTGACATCACGTCCGGTCTCTGCATCAACAGCTACAAAAGCATCAATGACTGCCACCAGGCTGGCATTATGTAGGACACGTGGCAGTAAAAGGAAATTGACAAGTTATTATAACGAGGTTACGTTAATCATTTGTGACAGCGAGATTAAAAAGATCGGAGGGAACTGTTTATTCTTTGTTTTGGATTGTTATTTAGGGAAATGAAAATTTTAGATTATGTTTTATTGTATAACTTATAAAATATTGCTTTAAATTAAATCCTGACAATGAAATCTTGATTTAATTAACTTAAAGAGCAAAAACAACTATAAATAGTTTTAAAAACTCTTAATATTAATCTCAAAATAATATTTTTTAATGCCATAGTCTGGTGAAACCATATAAGATTTTTGTTGTGCAAGGATGTATGTAAATGAGAGGTTTCAGGGTAAAAATTATTTGGATTGGCTTCATTTTTTGTGGTGCCCTCTGCCAGGCTTGGGCCCAGCATGTTTATCCATTCAAGCCATCTCTACTTACACCTGCCCTGCATGATTTGTTTGGTCCTGTGATGGAGGGGGGTAAAAGAAAAAAATATAGTTATCACAATTTCACTGTTTAGATTTGAATTAGGAGAATTATAAAGAAATTGTAAAAAAAAATTAAAGTGTATAAATTTTCTATTTATTTATTTATCTGGCATATATTTTTTAAAGATTTTTAAAAAAATTTATGAAATAAATGCAGATTTTGAATTCGAGATTGCGAGTATTAATCGTCACTCTTACAGGTGGGAATAGAATCTTAACAATCATTAATGCTCAAGCACTCATCGTTTTCATATACGTTGCTAATCGATTCTTATCCTATATTTAGAAATCGATTACCGGACATTAACAACTTTTTAATTATTACTTTCACGTGCAATAAGATGTGAAAATAAACATAAATATTAAATTTATATGACCTGCGTACATGTATATTGTATACATTAACACGAACAAAAAGTTTGGGGGCATTGAATGTTGGGTAGACTTTTGTTAACCAGTTTGTTATTGTCCATCGCATGTGGCTGAGTTTATATTAACGAGGGTTTGTCGAGTGGAAGGTTTGGGGGATGGGTGGGGGAGGAGGCGTGCGATTCATTAGTGCAGCTGTAGGCTGGGCGAGCGCGGCGTATTAACAAGCCTTATGAGTTTCCATTATAATTGAGTGTTCTCTTGGAGGCCTAATCCCTTCATTATTGCGTGGTATTTGTTCAAGATAGATTGGATAGATAGACCCTTCTAATGGGATGTGCCACTGCCAGCGAAGTGACGACTCAGCCTCTAACAGGGTCCCTCGTGTCATTTACGGTAACGGCGGACAAGTCTAATGAATCAAAGTGAAGTGATGCAGGCTTATAATAGTAATCGTAAGAGGACGCGATTTTAGCGTTTTAACTTGTGCGTACAATGTGATAAGATTTTTTTCTTTATACAAGTTTGTTTTTAAAGAAAAGTTTGTGGATAATTATTTTAATAAATATTAAAAATATTTTTATTTATAAGTTTTATTTTAACTTTAAAAATTTACATAATCATTAAAATTTATAGCAAATATTTTAGTTTATATAAAAGATTATTAATAACCTAATGAGCAAATTTAATTATTATTATTATTGTAAGTTAAATTAAATTAAATTGAAAATATTATAATAAGCAATTACCGTAGCCCTTATAAAAATAATTATTATTCATGATGAAAGTAGTAAAATGATAATAAATGCACGAGATTAATCACGTTACAATAATAAAGTAATGCTAATACAATAATAATGTGGTAATTAAAATGCATTGTTACGTTATCAGTTGTGCGCCACTGAGTTTGGCTGTTTGACAGGGGTGGAGCAGATTGAAATTGAGAAGAGAGGAGAGAGAGAGGGGGGAGGAAGGGTGGATAAGGGTATCTGAATGTGCACGTGGCCCTGCAAATGGACGCCCAGCCCACGAGGGAGAAAGGGAAAAGCCCTGGCCATCGATAGCAGAGAAGGAGACGCTCTTCCTTATAACGAGGGTGTGAGCAAGATGTGATAAGGGATTTGAAAAGTTGCCTTTCTCCATGGATTAGTTGTGCAATCAAATATTGAATGTGCTTTTAGAGCGCATGCGTGCTTCGGTATAATGAGGTTTTGTTAGCTGAGTCGTAAATTGAATTGAATTTTTTTGTTTCGCATTTTTTCTATTACTGAAAAAAATTATTTTTTTTTCCACAGGTAATGAAAATTGCATAGATAAATATATAAAATGAAATAAAAAGCAAAAAAAAAATTATTGACTCAGAATGAAACATTTCCGCCATATTGAAAAATAGCAGAAATAATTGGCTGTTTTAATTAAAACTTAGAAACAAAACGCTCGCATTTTCCCCGCTTTTAAATTAAAAAAAAAGTGATTTGACACTACGTCATATACACGCGTTCCCTGTCTCTTTTCACGACACCCCAGGCTCGAGGCTAAATTGAAAGCGAGGCTGGTCTCTCCGCTTAACTTCACCATTGATTGTGCGTCGAGACCAGTTGACCGGGAGTCTGTTGAGCGCGATTCTGCTGCATCTCTGCCGGTAGACGCCAACGTTCGTGGCTCTTTTTTTTTAAATTCAGGTGTGTCGCTCTCTTCACAATCACCACTCGTTCCGAATCTTCTCACCTTTTAGCGGAAATCCGGTATTTGGAATTGTATGTGATGGTTCGTGATTTGGACCTGAACTGAGCTCAAGCTCAAAAGAAAAACCTCCAATTTAGTGTCTGGTTCGGCCATTTGCTGGTCAACAGTGGACATAAATTGGCGTCTGCCGCTCCGTTTGCACCATTGTTGTCACGTTACAGGTGAGAATGCTTTTTATTTCCTTTCTCAGATCCGGTTCTTCAATAATCGTGCGTCGTCTGCTAAGGGATAAGTGCAAATCCAGCCCCTTTAGTGCTACCCAACATCATTTTTCTCATTCAAATCTAAATTGAATCAACAATTTTTAATTTTTTTAACTATAACATTATTGTTATTCAATATATATTAGTCAATAATATCATTATTATTATAGTATTTTGATAAATTCGGGTCTGTTGTCAGGTGACGTCATCTTGCTAATTAATACTCCTTTGATATAAAATCTTAATGATGTTCTGCTTGGAATGAAACCTGCTTTTTTTTTCATTTTCAAATTAAATGTGGTGGTGGAAGGGAGGTATAGTCTTAATTTTTATTACTTTTCAAATTAATTTTGAAGCTAGACGAACACTAGGCAATTTGCATCAAAACAGCGGGGATGGTGAAAAGCCTCTTTATAACAAAGATGGCAATGTATAAAAGGGTTGAAGTGACCTTATTTAATTAAAACGCAGCTAGAAATGAAGCTTTACACCGTATTATTGGCTAGTAATGTCCTGTATTATTGGACTGGCATTGAAAAAATCAACCCTCGGTACAACGTATTGCGATGAAAACTGATCAGTACGTTCATTGTTGCACGTAATTATTGTTGTAACACTGTTGCTGTTTAATTGACAAAGGGAAATGTTGTTTATAAACAAGTTTAAGAATGAAATTGATGAATTAATGCAAATGATGTTGTTACTGAGGAAAAAACACGTGTGAAATTGTTTAAAAATTGATTGTTACGAGTAATTACATGAGTTAACGGGAATCTGTCGTGTGTTGGTGAGTAAAAAGACTCGACCTTCGTATAACGAAATGTAATTAAAAGCGAGTGATACTGAAAACCTCGTTAGAAGAAACGATGGTTGTTGTTGTTGTTGTTACTGGGGATGATGTGAAGCTTATTGTTGACGACAGTTGTCACGCATTGTTGCAATGGTAATTAGGTGATAAGTGCGTTCCGTTGTTAGTGATTAAGATGTTTCCGCCCAAGTGCTTAGCCCCGGGGCTAATGGGGGCCGTTACGTTGTTAAAAGAAAAGAGTGATTTCAAATGGGATCCCCACTTTGGCTATTTTTGTTAGCACTTTGCGTTGCCTGGCAACCTGAGTGGCCATCTTGTTGGGTGCAGATTATCTCTAATTTGCCAAATGATCCCCTAGAGTGTGCTGTAGTATTCGCTTCAGTCCAAACCAAATTGTCCCCCTGTTTAGCTGCTTGTTGTAAATCCATTATATTGGCCCACCTTTTACTGCTTTTTGATTTGTTGCTAAGGGTTTCTTATTGCAACAAAAATAGGAAATTGGACAAACAGATAATAATAGTGTTGGGAAATTAGAGATTTCATGGAAGATTTTTTTTGGAATCTCAAGTCGAGGGAGATGAGTGCAGGAAATGGGACAAATTTCCAATTATTTGTAATCGTTTTAATTTGATGATTTAATTATTTTTTCTTCAAATACCGATTTTTATTTTATGCGTAATTTTTAAGTTTAGAAAGCTGTACAGGTGGCACAAATGTCGATGTATATGGAATTAAATAAGGCATCTGTTAGATATACATTTTAAATTCGTTATACGCAGGTTTATTGCCATATCTTATTATTTGAAATTAAATTAAACAATAACTGTAAATATTAAAAAATTCAAGTTGCTTTTCCATTATTACATAACTTTAAAAAGCTATAAAAGCTATGTTTTATTTCACTATATCGAGGTTTTATGTCTTGCCATATAAAAAAAGTGGTCAATCTGTTAAAATAGGTGGAAAATGCATATTTAACTAGCACCTAAATAAGAAAATGGTCCGGCCATCACATTATGCAACAATCACGTTTATGCATTATTGATGACTAAAAAGCACCGCCATTCTTTTCGACCCGGGCCGCCAACACTAATGGCCGCCATAGCACATTTTCCGCGTCACACCATCTATTTTTTCCATCCATGGATTCGACTGATTACGTTGGGAAAGTGGAAGGGTGGACAGATAGTTCAATCGGATGAGCTGCAGCCAATCAGAAAGCAATTACAGTTAAAGATCGTGATTCAGAACTCTCTCACTTCTTTTCAGTTGTTACAAATCACGTCTCTTACATTTAATCTGTAACCAATTAAACTTGGAATTGGTTTTAAACGTAGAAAATGTAACAACAACAACAATAACAAGTTTAATATAAATAATTTATGACTAGTTGTTGGATGTCCCTAGCAAAGCAATAGGAGGTTTGCTGCTTTGCTGCAGTGCTAATTAAGCTCCGCACCCATGTCTATTCAAGCTTCTTTCAGCTTTTATTGACATGTCCATGCGCCATATTTGTTTGGTCCCGTAGAGGCCGCGCGTTCGACTAAAAGCACTCTTCTCTGCATCTCCCTTCTCTTTCCCCTCTCCATTTAAGTGGTTGGAGCATCCGTCATGCAACGGGGCTTAATGCAAATCCATTTACCTTTTCCCGTTCTCAATACACTGACCATCTTCTCCAAGATGGTGGTTGTCATGACGACGCGCCATCTCTGAACCGTATCGAGGCATTTTGAATCAAATGTCCCAATGACAGGTCGTTTAAGGGGAGAAGGGCGGATTCGTTATAACCAGGTCGCGCTCGGTTTATTGAGGGTGGAGAGAAGTTGGGCTCCTAATTGGAGGCGGGTCGTTGGGGAACGCACTGTCACCTGATGCCATGAGTCTTCATACGTCATCAGCGAAGCACGAGTGTAGGGTTGCAGGATGTAGATTGTTGAATATGCGACAAGTTGGGCCGTTTGAAGTGGTTTGCGTATCGTGTTTGGTAATTAAGGTAATTAGATGAGCGTTTGTCCAATTTGGCCCCTGGGTTATTTTTGTGGTGGTTTGCACGTCAATGCTATTTCGTTAATTAAACACATGCTTATTAGCATTGTACATGAGCACTTAAAATGGCGGTTTATCATCTTTCATACTTATATATTAAGTGACATTGATTTAATTTAATGCGCTCATACATACTTTTAAAAGTGTGTATATAATTTTATTTACATGCTTTAGTAGGGCTTCTGAAATATAATCAAACTTCGTATGTATCTCATTTCTTTTCTTCTTTTTTAGGGAGATATCTTAAATTAAATGTACGGTTAAAATTTAAAGCACTAAAGTTTAAAAGTTCAATCAACTGGAAACGAATTTATTTGCAATGAAGTGAAAGAACGATTAAATTACCAAATGTAAATTGCTAAATTGATTTAATTATATTTGGTATTCATTAGTATATACCATTATAAGGAGTAAATAAATGTGGTTTTTGTTACTTTAATCATAATGAAAAATTAGCATTAAATTTTTTAATATGGAAATTATAGTAATTTTTTTAACTAATTAACATTTAGCTAATTGGTAAGTGAGATACAGGCAACTTTATCGTGTTTTAATCAATTTTTTTAATTGCTAAATTTTTCCTTCTCTTTCTGAACAAAATAATTTTAAATTTAGATTGTTAATTTTTATCTCTCATTTTAGCTATTTTTAACTGAATATTTTTTTCGTTAATTCCATTAAGAAAAATCATTCAAAATTAACCATTTATGTTACAATGATAAACCAGTATTTACAAATCATTTGACACGTTATAATTTGCCATTTTCTTTTTATTTCCTTCTTATTAACTTCCTTCCATTTTTTAAAACTCTCTTTTCAATTAACTTGGTCTTTGTATGGCTAAAAGGCCATCAGTCTAAATGATAAAAATCGATTTAGTCTACTTCCGGTGTCCTTATAAACGGATACACCCACTATTTAAAGAAAAATATTTATTTCCTACATCCCACCAACTTTCTTTACCTCAACCCACACCAATATTTGAAAAAAAATCTATTGTTTCCAAAGAGGCACTCAGCACTTTATTATAATGAGGTTTCGCTCGAGGATTGTAAGATTTGAGCATGGGTGGTGGTAGAGTTGGTAGCGAGCTATGAGAAGTGAGGATGGGGGTGGGTGAAGAGCTGTGGGGAGAGGTAAGGGTGAGGGAGGGGGTAGAATGCAAGGGAGGATTCTTGCCCGAAAATTTTAATGGAAGGACCCTGTTCCAATCAGTCAATACTGCAATCCTTTAATTGAATTTCCTCTTCATTTAGCCGAATAATTGAATGTCACGCAGACGCCCAACTCCCTTCCACTCGCTCCCTCTCTCTCCTCCTCGTGCCGGAAGCGCGTCCTTGCGTTTCCAGCTTGACATTAGCAATACCACTCTGCGTATTGTTGAAGAAAAGTGGAATTAGACCTTTGGGGTGAAACCAGACTCTACAATGACGTGTTTTTGTCGTGTGGGAAAGCAGTTTGGGAAGAGGAAAAAACACGAGGGTGTTTTATTAGAAAAAAATGTGCACAGATTTTTGGGTTTAGAAATTTCTTGATATTTAATGTAGAGAAATTTTTTATTTACTCCATTTTGGATATTTTATTTGATTATTTTTGCCTTAATTATAAGGATTTTTAGATTTTATATGGCAAATTTCAATTAGATTATCTAGGTAAAGCAGTGCATTTACTACTATAAGTGCAATCGTGCACCCAAAGGGTTTCGAAAGTCTTCTACAAATTGAATTTTTTTTCTGAAATTTAAAAAAAAAATTAAAAATTAATTTTTTACTACTCTACTTCGCAATTTAAAATTTCAAAATAAATCTCAATGGCGCTGTGCACTTATTTTTTCAAATTGTATTTACAGAGATAAACCAGATTTATACAATTTTAGGAGTTTGAAATTTTATAACATATTTTCCATGATGTCTTTTTCTGGCTACTATTTAATTTCTGAAATCTTTTTGTCTATTATTTGATAAGTGATTTAGCATTTCTATTATAAAAAATGGCTTCCAGACACGTGTCAAGTTTGGTGACTGCAGGCTCAATAATGGCTATTGGTAGATGATTTTGTATTTCCAATTTTTATTTTGATAAGTTTTTTGAAAAGTGTGTATAGGGGGGTAGTGAATGACTTTGATGGATGACGAAACGCCACCGGGCGACAGAGGTGGGGGTGAGTGGAGTACGAGGGACGCACTCACGTTTGGCGGCGACAAAATTGGCACCGACCTCTAAAATAAGTGAGGCGAATATGGTTGACCGTCAGAGGGATTGCGCCTGCGTGCGCAGACACTTCCGTTTTCTTATTAAGCAACTCAGACGGATGTGTCGAGATGGTTGATGGGTAACCCTTGATTGTTAAGATGCTCAACGTCTACGAACGAGTGGGGTAGGGAGTGAGGAAGTGTTTGTGAAAGTCGGTGGCCGAGTGGTAATGAAGTTTCCATGTTGAACACACGAACGCTTTTATGCGGCTGGAGTGGCCACAATTGGATCCACCGATGGCATCATACCCACACACACACCCACATGAACGAAGATGCGTCTTGAAAACCTTCACTTCCGATTTTTTTCCTTTTTTTAAGCTATTTCCGATTTTGGCTGAGTTTATTCAAAAGGAGCATTTGGGTAGTGCAAATGAAATAATAATATGTAACTGAATTTCACTACTTTTACATGGAATTTTTCAGTGTATATTTATTGAAATGTACAAAAAATTGAATTTGCAACAATTCACAACTATATTTTAAGTATTGGGAGAGATACCACTAGGATACTCAAACT